>JAOQGH010000015.1:4218316-4247475 GCA_025769975.1 Gallinago jamesoni | reverse complement strand
AGACATGGGTTAGTGATGGTTTTTATCAGAGTTGGGTTGATGGTTGGACTAGATGATCTTAAAGGTCCCTTCCAACCCAGGCACATCTATGATTCTATGATTTCCTTTGCCAGAAAGTTTCTACTACCCAGCACAGGAACTGCTGCCTTGGTGTTGGCCGCTGCCTGTTGCCTCGCGCTCTCCTGCATCGGCCTCTCAATGCTACGAGCTGAATAGAAATATTTCAAATGCAAAAAGGTCCGTTTTGAGCAATTGGAGTTTGCATCCCTGGGCCACCTTTCCACCAGGCTTTGAATGGAGGGGGAAGCTGTTTGCAAAGTATTGGGGGTTGAAATAACCCTTGAGGCTGCCACTGAGCGAGTCCTGCTGGTTTGGATTCTGTTAAGTCCTTTTGCATATTAGGAGAGCTCATTAATGTGCTCATGGGCATGTTGCATTAGGAGAGCTGAAGCCTGGCCAAAGCCTTCAGTTTTGTGTTTAATCCACTCGATGGTATTGTCCCTTTGTTTGGGGGTAATTTATGGTGTTTACCCCCTCCTTAGCCAGTTTCTTGTACCATTGTTTAGGGTTTTTTTTCCACCAGTCTCACGAGTCCTTGGTACCAAGCCCAGAATTGCCAATATCTCTTTGAAAACATATTCCCTCAAAATATTTCTATTTTTAATGCAGAAGAAGATACAATGTTGTTTATAACATCAAATAATTCTGTCTCACTGCTAAGCCAGGGGAACAGCAACTATTAAAATTTAAGACATATGGAGAGATACATAACCCATAAGGAAATAGAAGCTTGACAAGCTAATGGTTTCCTGGAAAAAGGAATTTATAAATAACCCACTGTATTATTTTTTTTTTTAAAATGAAATTGAAGGTTCAGGGGGTAAGGCAGCTCTCATTCTGTCCTTTAAGCAGTTGTACCAGTCAGCCCTTTGAAGTGTGAGTGTGAGGCACCAGTGCTGGTGAGGGTTTTCCATGGACAGCCCCGTCCCGTCGCTAGGTTTGTACTTTATTTCTTATCTCTGATCTGCCCACGCAGCCACCGCCACGCTCTTAGATCAAAGCGCTGGCTCGGACAGGAGCACGGCCGGGCAGTCAGGACACACGTGGAGCTTGTGGGATCCCAAGCCCCATGGCTGGGGCACTGCTCAGGGGGGTTGGTGGGACCCCAATGCCCCTCACACCGCAGCCTGGGGCTGGGGGCGGATGTGCCAGGGTCACCTGGGTGGGAACCTAGGGCTCTGCTTTCCTTTTATGGCAGAATTACTCATTTTCTGGTCTTCTCAGCCATTTAGCTCTTCTCTCAATTCAGTACTTAATATCCTTCCTTCCTTCCTTCCTTCCTTCATTCTTTCCCTTTTCCTTCTTTTCTTCCTCTTCTTCTTTCTCTTTTTCTCTTTTTTCCTCATTTTCTCTTTTTCATCTTTCTTTATTTTTCCTTTTCTTTTTCTTCTCTTCCTTTTCCCCTTTCCTTTTTTCCTTTTCCTTTCTCTTTCCCTTTCGCCCTTTCCATTTCCCTTATGCTTTCCTTTTCTCTTTTCTCCCCTTTCATTTCCCCCCTTTTCCCCTTTTCTTCCTTCCCCCCCTTTTTCCCATTCTCCCTCTTTTCACTGTTTTCCTCTTTCTTGCCTTCCCTTCCTTTTCTCTTTCCAATTCCCTTATCCTTTCCTTTCTCTTTCCAATTCCCTATTCTTTCATTTTCCCTTTTCTCCCCTTTCCTTCCCCCCCTTTTCCCTTTTTCCCCTCTTTTCCCCTTCTCCCTCTTTTCCCTGTTTTCCTCTTTTCCTCCTTTTTTCCTTTCCCTTTTCTTTTTCTTCCTTTCCTCCTTTACTTCCTTTTCCCTTTTCCTTTTCTTTTTCTTCCTTTTCTTCCTTTTCCTCCTTTTCTTCCTTTTTTCCTTTTCCTTTTCCTTTTCCTTTTCCTTTTCCTTTTCCTTTTCCTTTTCCTTTTCTTCCTTTTCCTCCTTTTCCTCCTTTTCTTCCTTTTCCTTTTCCTTTTCCTTTTCCTTTTCCTTTTCCTTTTCCTTTTCCTTTTCCTTTTCCTTTTCCTTTTCCTTTTCTTCTTTTTCTTCCTTTTCCTTCTTTTCCTCCTTTTTTCTTTTTCCTTTTTTTCCTTTTTTTTCCTTTTTTTCCTTTTTTTCCTTTTCCTTTTCCTTTTTCCTTCCCCTTTCCTCTCCCTCTCCCGTCCCCCTCCCGCCGCCCCCCCCAGCACCCCGGCCAGCTCCGCTCCCTCTCCCCCCTCCTCGCCCCCCCGGCTCGCGCTCCGGGTGGGCGGGGCTCCGCGCGGGGCCCTCTATATCAGCGCATGCGCAGCGGCGCACGGGGCCGGGGCGGCGGAGAAGATGGCGGCGGTGCGGGCGGTCCGGGGGCTGGTGAACGGCGCCGGGCCCGGCGGCCCGCGGGACCAGGTGGCGGCCCTCACCCGCGACTACCTCTCGCAGCCGCGCCTCAGTGAGTGCGGGGCTCCGTGGGCGGGCGGCGGGAGGGCCCTCCCGAGGCGCCGCGGAGGGTGGGCCCGGCCCCCGCGCTAGGCCCGCAGGCGGGCCCGGCCGCCCCGCAGCTCCGGCGGCTGAGGCGGGCGGCTTGGGCCGCTCCTGGCGGCGGAACCGGTCTCCCCCGGGCTGTCCTTCGGGCACAGGCCGTGGCTGGCCTGGGGGTGTGCGGGGGGGGGCGAAAGGCCGCGGGTCGGTGTCCCCCCGGGTCGAGCTGGGCCTTTAATGGCAGCGGGTGCTGCAGCGGCGCCTTTCAGGGGTTTGTCCTCCCGAAACACCCAACCGAGTCACACGCCGGAGCCAGGAGCCGGTTCCCCGCTGGGTGACACAGGCCGTTTCGGTGTCCTTCGCGAAAAACCCGGCCTTTTTAGCAGGAACTGAAAATTACTGTAAATTGCAGGGGGTGGCGTGGATTCTGTTCTTTTAAAATGAAGTTGAGAAATCTGATAGAAAAGAGGAAACAGAGGAGTCTTGTAGAAAGTCCTTTATTGTGGTGTAGTAGGGGGGAAGTCAAAGATGTCTGAAGGTGTGTTTTTCTGGCCTTTTTTTTAATCTAGGTAGTAATTACATCAGTGACTCCACCTGTACAGCTAAATAGAGTGAGTATTTACAAGGTAGCTTCTGTGATGTGGTTTCTTTGGAAAATATCTGTCTGGTTTGAAAGCCAAATGGATCATGACCATTCCTGCTCCCCCAAGCCTACTGTGCTTCTTTACTCCAGAGCAGAGGCTTCTATCAAGGCTGGGACCAAGGTGACTTCATGTTCAGTTTGTGTTTCTCCATGTGGATTTTGCCCAAACTGACATTTCCTGCAAGCTGGATCTGAAAAACATTTCAGTTGCTTTTGATTTGCCATAGAACTGGTTGATCATAACGGAAACAGGAGTTTTGAGTTGGTGGTGAGCGGATTTTGAGGGGGATTGACGCTGCTTGGTGTCAAGGAAGTGTTTTCTTGTGGACAGAGCAAGGATTGTGAGCCTCTTCCCATTGCTGGAGGAGGAAGTGCTCATGAGACAGTCATGAGATTAAATGGTTTGCTCAAGATAATATTTTCCATTTCTTGCAGGCAGTGGGGCTGCAAACGCTCTGTTCGGAGCAGAATCCTGTAATTCTCCTTGCTCAGGGGAGGGAGCAGGCTGGCTTGGGCTTTTATAAGACTAATTTAGGGACACTTGTAGTGTCTCAGGGTATCCAGCAGGATTTTGACAAGAGTAAAACTGATAAATAAAGAACCTTAGACTGTCTTATACACCCAGTGACCCTCAAACCTTATCTAATATGGTTTTGATTAGCGCTGTTTAGGAAACTACATTGCAACAGTTCAAACTGTTTGTTTAAGTGTCAATACTGCATTGTTGACAGTGTAGACAACACCTGGTGAGTGTGCCAAGCCTGGGCAGGCTGAAGTGTCGAAGCCAGATGATTCCCTGTGGCCAGGTACTCATGGAATCTGTGACCTTTCCTAGTACTTCGAGTGCTGGTTTCCTCTGCCTTGTAGCATGACCAAGGATGGGTGCTGGTGTCTCTCCTCTTCTGCAAACAGCTCCATTTGCTCATTTTTCCCTCCCAGGGAGAAGTGATTAACAGTCACTCTCTTGGTCACTGCTCCTTGTGACCCTGATAAAGCTTTGACTCAATATTACTTTTATCTGTGGGTCAAGTGATGCTGGGATACTCCTGGGTCCTTGGAGCAACACAGGAACGTGGTTTGCTGCGTTTTCACAGCTCTTCCACGGGGCTGAGAGCAGAGTGATGAACTCTGGGCACAGAAGTTTTGTGTAGTGCTAATACTTGAGCTGCTGATGTTTAAGACATGAGCCTTCTGATGAGCTGGCCGTGGCCTTCTATCAGGTGTCAATCCTTAAGTAAAGCCAGGATAACCCAAGAGTGGGAGGAGTTTGGCTAAGGTGAAATTCCACCTTTTACAGTGTGGTGCATTGACCTTTTCTTGGAGACAGGAAAGGTATTGTAAGGTTTCCTTTTAGCAGGGTGCCAAAATATTCTGTAGAAGCTCCGCTGATCAGCTTTTGAGCACAAGAGGGGCATGTTTTGGTAAGTCCAGGCTTTGACATGGGCTGTTCCGGTGTTGCGGAGCAGGATGCTTCTGTGGTTAAAAAAAAAAAAAGCCTTGAAGTTGAGTATTGATACTAAGGTCTGCTCACCACTTGTTGGATGTAAATTGTGGTGGCATCATCTTTATCACAAATTACAAATGTTCTTATCCCTGCTTTTTAAAGATCTTGCAACTGCATTTTTCTTAGCTTAAAATGTCAACTCTGTGGGTGTTTGTGGTGGCATCCAGATTATCCCTGGATATAGGCTTGCAGTGAATTTCTGTGACAGATGAGAAAATGGCAGTATCACATATCTTAAATGTTACCTCAGGAACTTTGCAAGTAGCAGCAAAAAATGCTGTCCATGCAATTCAGAATCTAGTCCTCCTTCTAGAGTTCAGAATAAGCAAAGTGGTCGAGAGCTGGGCCCGAAATCTGCAAACCCAAGACCAGTGGTAGGACTGAAACTTGAAAAACCTCCGTGTAGGATATTTCTGAATGTTCTGAGGAAGTACCTGACTTGTGGCTTGTTTTCTTTCAGCTTATAAAACTGTCTCGGGTGTGAATGGCCCCCTGGTTATCTTGGATCAAGTTAAGGTAAAGTTTCATATTTTAATGAATGAAGCCTTTATTGAGGGAGAGTTTATAAGAAAAGCTGTGACAAATTAAATCCACACTGTTGTGAAATTTGTGGCTCCACTGAGCAATTTTAATGCAAGATATATTTCTGACTGCTGAGAAAAATGAAAATATGCAAATTGCTGTGAATCTGAGGAGAGTTGTCTGTGTCCTGGAAGAAAGGGAGTGGTTGAGACTGTTGAGGGAAAGAGAAGAAACATTGTTTCAGTTTTACCAAAAATCCCCCAAAATGTTGACTAAACTTGAATGTCGAAATGTACACATTCACTTTCTTCTTGACCTTTTTGTTACCAAAGTGTGAGTGCTCCCTAAAAGGGAACTGTAAACAGTTTTGGCTTGTTTGCCAGTAATTTGCTAACATCTGTTAGTGTGTCAGGACTGTAGGGGTTTATAGAACAGATTCAGTTTGGTCTTTCTGCAGCCTGGAACTCCAAGTGGGGACTCTACATAGGCCCAGTAAAAATGGCTTTAGCCTGGTGAAATTTAATTGTCTTGGGATGGGTTTTGTTCTGATGATAAAATTAATTTTCAAAAAAAATGTAGTAGTTAAGCATAAGCTTGCTTGAAACTGATAATGTTAGTTTCTTCTGGATTTTAATGTTTTCCACACTCTTTCTTGCTCATCTCCAGTTTCCTAGGTATGCGGAGATTGTCCACTTGACTCTTCCTGATGGCACAAGGAGGAGTGGGCAGGTGCTGGAAGTCAGCGGCTCCAAAGCTGTGGTTCAGGTACAATTAAGGCCAGGAGTGTCTCTTGTTGCACCAGAAAAATACTTTATTAATCAGCATTTGATCTGTGTCAGATCTGTCTTGTCATATGTTCTTTTGGCACTGTAAATTAAACAAAAAAATCACCTACTTATTCCAAGGCCAAATGGCATGAGTAATTTTAGAAGATTAAAACCTGGAGTGCAGTGAGGTATTTTTTACTTGATTCTCCCCCCTCCCCCAGTTGTCTTTACTGCTACATTAAAGGAATCGTACTGTAATTGTGCAGTATTAGATTCAAAATTGGCTCCTTTGCTGTGTGGCTGCAGGTATTTCTTCTAAACAGCTGTTTCTTGTTACTATTAATTTTTGTTATCTGAAGAACTTTATCCCGTTGGCAAAGGAAAATACTTGAGATCAAAGGGACGGCACCAGGTTTGTTGGTTGCTGCTGTTACAGCTCATGAATTTTGTTTCAAGTGGATTTTTATGTGCTGCTTTGTACTCGCAAGCTGCTCTTGAAATCCTTCGCTTGCAGAGGACGGCCTTGCTTTTCCGCCCTGTTGCTGAGTGAGTTCTCCAGCTGTGAAGCAGCGTTCTTGTGTGTTAATCTGTAAAGCACAATACTTACTCCTTTCTCCTGTGTTTTGTCTTGTCCTCTGGTATATTTACAGGTGTTTGAAGGAACTTCAGGTATTGATGCAAAGAAAACGTCTTGTGAGTTTACCGGGGATATTCTTCGAACCCCCGTCTCTGAGGATATGCTTGGTAAGCGCTTGCACCTTGCTTTGAGGAACAAACAGTTATCCCACTCTAACTTATTTTCACAGTAACTCACATTTTGATTTTATTGCCGTTTCTTGTAGGCAGAGTATTTAATGGGTCAGGAAAACCTATAGACAGAGGCCCCATTGTCTTGGCTGAAGATTTCCTTGACATAATGGGTATGTTCTTAATCCATTTCTGGTATGGAGCTAAACACTAATCTGGTATTTCTGAATGTTACCGTAGTTTTAGTTTTGAACACAGGATCTAACTGTTAGGGGGAGTTTAATATTATTTTTAAGTGTTTGCAGCTTCAAACTCAAATCTACACAAGTGCGGGATAATGAGGTGGCAGAAAATAACTGGTTTTGGTAACACTTGGAAGCTGTTCTTTGAAGTATTTGTAGACTATCTTAATCATACAGCCTCCAGAGATAAAAAGCTAGTAATGTGGCAGGCTTTTCTTGAAAGTGCTCTTACTATTTACATGACCATAGAACGCCAGAGTCTTGGGATCCAGAAAAGGCTCAGGGTTGACCAGGCACATTTAAAGATTTATAAGTCTAACAGTGGGGTTTGCACCGTTTGATGTGAGCCTTAGATCAGTGTTCAAGGTCAGTGGTAGCTTGATCAAGCTTCAGACATCTTACTGTTTTTTAAGAGAACGCATGTTATTTCATGTACAGGTCAACCCATCAATCCCCAGTGTCGCATCTACCCAGAAGAAATGATTCAAACTGGCATTTCTGCTATAGATGGTATGAACAGCATTGCCAGGGGGCAGAAAATCCCCATATTCTCAGCTGCTGGCTTGCCCCACAATGAGGTGAATACTCAAAGCTACTCTAAACAGTTAGTGGCTTGCATTTCTCTGGGGTTAAAAATTAAACTAAGAAAAATTCTGGTCTGTGCAATCTCATCAAACACACAGCTGGACTGAAACACTCTTTTTCCTAGATTGCAGCTCAGATCTGTCGCCAAGCTGGCTTGGTGAAGAAATCCAAAGATGTGATGGACTACAGCGAAGAAAATTTTGCCATCGTGTTTGCTGCTATGGGTGTAAGTCAATATTAATAAATAATAAATAAGACAATGCTGAGAGTAGCTGAACACTACTTTTTGGAAAGTATTCTCTGTAGGTCTTGTGTGTGTAACTGAACAGTGATAACTTGGCTGGTGGAATGGCTGAAAAGCCCAAATGGCCAGAAGTGCTGCATCTCATCCAAAGTATCTGAAAACTTAATGTTTCTACCCTGGAATTCTAGAAATACCTCATTTTGTTGTGAATGTAGGGGAGTCTTCACAATAGAGAGCTTTGTTTATAGATTATTAATGAGGTATTTAGACCTTGATATGATGCAAAGTAAGTACGCGAAAGTCTGGTCTGGCACTGATGCCTTAATATTCTGATTTAGGTGAACATGGAAACAGCTCGGTTCTTCAAGTCAGACTTTGAGGAAAATGGGTCCATGGACAACGTGTGTCTGTTCCTGAACTTGGCCAATGATCCGACGTAAGTAGTTACACTGTGGTGGTTGGGGGAGGCTGAGAAGAAGAAGCCTTTCTGGTGTCCTGCCAGATGTCACTTCTGTTGGTGTTTTGCAGCAACGTTGAATTTTGAGGTGCTGGCACTCCAGTTGGTGCACAGAGCAGATTTTCCGAGGGTTTAAGTATTTGTAGCTTCGGACTGTTACCTTGCAGCTTCAAAGCACTTGTCATAAACAATGCCCTACTGTTCCATTTCAGCATTGAACGCATTATCACGCCTCGTCTAGCTCTGACAACAGCAGAGTTCTTGGCATATCAGTGTGAGAAGCACGTGCTGGTCATTCTGACAGACATGAGCTCCTATGCTGAAGCTCTGCGAGAGGTAAGTGTTTGTTAACTCTCGTGCTGGGTGTTGGCAGAAAGGGTTTCTGCTGTTAAGTGAGAGTGTAAACTTCTGCTCAAGCTGTTACAATTAGTATTCATTGCAATTAATAAGTACCCAGTGAGGGTTTTGGTTACTCATTGATAGTCTATGATTATGGTCAGCTGTTAAAAAACCATTGCTTCAGTGATAGCTAAACTTATTTGACTAGTGGTTTGATATTAGTGTCTGATTTGTCTTGGCATCTTGTCTGTCAGACGTGGTTGTGGTGACATATTTCCCATAATAGGGGTTTGTGTGGCTGTATTTGGGTATTGCCTGCAGGAAGAAATACTTCCAGCCACTTCTGTAGCTTATTTAGGGGAGATGGTGGGTCTGTGTGAGGGATCTGATTTCTTGGAAATGTTTTTCTGGGTTGCCTCAGGTTTCAGCAGCTCGAGAGGAGGTGCCTGGCCGCCGTGGTTTCCCAGGTTACATGTACACGGACTTGGCTACTATATACGAGCGTGCTGGGCGTGTGGAAGGCAGAAATGGTTCTATTACTCAGATTCCTATTCTTACCATGCCCAATGATGGTGAGTTATTTTCAAGTGTTTTTAATAAATAGCACTTTCAGGGACTCCTTTGGAGCAACCTGCCTTGTCTTGAGCACACAGCGAGATCAGGGGGTCCTTTGGCCTTTATTTCCATTTGAATATTGCAGTTCTTGGCTGCCTTTTCTGTATTGCTAATAGAAATGCTTTGCCCATTTCAGATTTCAGGACTCTTCTCCACCCTTTATTGGAAGTGCTCACAGCTCTAATCCTTGCATAAGAGCACTTAGTGATATACACCAACATTTTACTCTAGAAGTCACAGCAAAAGGCTGCTACCTCAATGCTAGAATGGATGTAAAAGGTCTGAAAACTGTCAAACCATTTTTTTTCCATAGATATTACTCATCCTATCCCTGACTTGACTGGATACATCACTGAAGGACAAATCTATGTGGACAGGCAGCTGCATAACAGACAGGTGTGTACCTCACCCCTTAGAACATATTTAAGACTACTCTGTCTGTTTTGAAATACTAATGTTGGAATCCGTGGATGTCTTTTCCCTCCAGATTTACCCCCCTATTAATGTCTTGCCCTCCTTGTCTCGATTGATGAAATCAGCCATTGGAGAGGGAATGACCAGGAAGGATCATGCAGATGTATCCAACCAACTGGTATGTAAAAAAAACCTGGTCAGAGAAGCAGAGTTGTACTTCAGATATCCATGTCACTAAACAGTTGTGATCCAGAATGCTCCTGAATGCTTTAAAGCACTGTCAGTGTTTAGTGAGACCCTTTGGGTTTGAACAGAAATCAAGATAAAAGCATTTTTGTTTCTCTCCCTTCTAGTATGCCTGCTACGCTATCGGGAAGGATGTGCAGGCGATGAAGGCTGTAGTTGGTGAGGAAGCTCTTACCTCTGATGATCTTCTGTATCTGGAGTTTCTGCAGAAGTTTGAGAAGAACTTCATTGCTCAGGGTGGGCATCTGTTCCGAGAACATCACTGGATGTGTTAACACCTCGCAGGTCTCTTGTTCCCAGATCTGCCTGGTGGGGAGATGCTTTCCTGCCCCGTATTTCAGTTTGTGGTTGTTTTCTCCAGGTCCTTATGAAAATCGCACTGTTTACGAGACCTTGGACATCGGGTGGCAGCTCTTGCGAATCTTCCCCAAGGAGATGCTGAAGAGAATTCCTCAGACGACGCTGGCCGAGTTCTATCCTCGAGATTCCACTGCGAAACACTAGCCACAGCTTCATCTCTAACTCCTTGCTCTGTGAAATGCCGTTTGTTTTCTTTATTTTCCATGTGTTGGTGTTTACTTGTCGCCCTTAAAATTAAAACCAGAATAGGTGACATTTGTGCCAGTGTTCCAGTGCACACTGATACCAGTTTTTAAAATATCCCTTCTTCCAAAGCCTGGATCTTCAGGAAAATACTTAGGCCAGCTCTTACAAATGTGCAATAGCTATTGCGAAGGTTGTTCTTTGAACTGGACTCTTTGTAGACATTTCAAGGGGAATGTCAGAGCATTACCAGAAATTGCAAATCTTTACATTGAAACCAGGAGCCCCACGTGGTTTAGAAAATGTTGAAAGAGCACGAATGTGACTTTCTTTGTCCAAAGCATCTGCTGGGTGTGATGGTAGGCGGTCGCTGTGCTGCTGGTGGAGCAGATGGCACTTTGCTCTCCTGCCTGAAGACCTGGCTGGTCTGTGGAAAGCACTGTGTGTGGCAACGTACCTTTCTGAAAAATGCCAGACACTGATTATTTTTTTAACTCTGGCTTAAGATTCTTAAAGGTATGTGTGAACTGAGAACACTACCAGGCACAGTAGGTGCTTTTCCACAAGCAAAAGGGGCTTTTCAGAGGTCACAGGCCAATGCGTTGCTACCTCAACGCAGCATGATAAGGCTTAATTACTGAATTGAAGGTTTCAAATTGGAATTTGCAGAGTAAGTTTCCTACTTACCTTTTTTTTTTTTCTTTGAATTCTGGAAATGCCAGAGACTCACAACAGCAGCTAAAGCGTTCTGAGATCAGTAGTCCCAGCGGGCAAAACTGTAGGTAATTCAAGGCTTTGTGCTGCTACTGAAGGGGATTGAGATGTGGAAAAAAGTAAGCCACCTTATACCTGACACAGTTGTACTGGTGGGAGACCAGCTTTTAAAGTATGGCTTGTACCAAACGATGCAACAGGAGAAAAAGCAGCTGAATGTGCGAATGGATATTTTGAATTCTGTTATAAAGCACGCTCCGGGCGGCACTGGGTCCCCAGCCCTGTTTGCAAGTGTTGTGGTTTGCACTGCAGGCACAGGTTTGGCTGGCCAGGAGAGCTCAGCCTTTCCCAAACACCCCAAACTTGGCTGGTCCATTCAGTGTTGGGTTTGGGTTTATTTTAATTTATTTTTTTTTCCCCTGAATTGGCTGAGATGAGGCTTGGAGCCCAGTGCTGGCAGGCTTTCTGCTTTTTTTTTTTTTCCAGGCTTAATGTAGTCTAAGCTCTGGTCTAGCTAACCAAAGCATGTTGCACCTCTCTCAACGCCTCCAGTGCTTGTCTGGGAAGGTGCTAACATGACTGGGATGATAAGTGTACTAATTCCAGCTTGCCCTGACGTCTCCTGTGTGCAGTTCTCTCTCCAGTTTGTTCAGTGTTCTCTGTAACTTGGACGCAATAGCAACTTTATTCCAGTGCATTCCACCCTAAAGCTGTGTCAAGTCTATTTTTCTCGAGGTAGGGACGGGAGGTTGGAAGTGTTGGCATGAGAATACTTTAATGTAGAGAATATCTAAATAAATTAAATATGGAAGGTGTTGAAAAAAAAGGCCGTTTTTGTGATTCTGTGGTTGAAAGCCCCCAGGGTTGTTTTTAAATGGTGGCTGCGGTGTCATTTGCCTCGGGGATCCCCTGGACCTGAATGAAATCTGCTGAAAACACTTTTTTACTCCATTTCTGTGCACTCAGCGAGGGCCACTTGAGCCTCCCCCACAGTATTTACTCGTGCCGGTGGCTTTTGATGAGGAGGATTTGGCCTTCGGCTGCAGTCCTGGAATGCTTTGTGCTGCTGGAGGGGGTGGGAGGTGCAGTCACGGGTCCAGGCTCTGCAGGAATGTTGGGGAAGGTGATACCTCAGGGGTCTCACAGGGGACACTTTGCACCAGAGAGAGGGTAGGAGACCTTAAAAGGCTGCTTGAAAATGAGCTTAGAAACATGTTGGCTTTAATTTTTCCACTGTTAAAGGTGCTGGGTGTAGGTAGGTTTATTCAGGTGTTCCCTGGGAGGTGACTCTGCTTAAATCCCTGGTGTTGGTCCCTTTCTGGGAACTCTCCTGGGGGTTTGCAGTATGGGCTGGGGAAGGTGAGACCCCAAAACTGGTGTGGAATGTGGAGATCCTGCGTTATTCCTGACCCCCTCCAGGGACCTGGAGGTAAACCCCAACACACCTTCTCCTTCTGAACAAGGTGCACGTCAAACCCAGGTCCTTTCTGAGGGGAAAAATGCCCCTTTCTGCTGATTTGGCCGTTGAAAGAGCAGAGCCCTGCTGTGCTGAGCTGCGCCTGCACCGTCGCCCCAGAGTTTGTTCTGACTGATAAAAGCCTTAGGCTGTCTCAGATCTTCCTCTATTAAATGTTGTACTGAGCTATAATTTGAGCAGTTTCTTATACAGAAGTACGAGTCCTTGAGGTAGACAAAGACATCAGCTCATTTAAAAAAGAAACTCATTTAAATACGTCCCAGCTGGCTCCTGCAGTATATTTTTCACCAGGAGAGACGCTAAGTTACAGATCCCAGATCCTGAGGATTAATAATGCCTTTGATTGTCCTACAGAGCTTGAAAGACTGTTATTTAACGTGGCAGAAGGAGGGTCTGGAATGCTAAAAGCATGTCTGAAGGCTTAAAAAAAAAAAGTTGGGGCAAGTGCTTTTGGCTTTTTCTACTCATTTACCCCCTGAGTCGCAGTCACTGTCTGGAGGGAGCCTGTGGTTGGGGCAGGGGAATAGCTATGAGCAGACAGCAGCTGCTTGGGTGCTGTGATGCAAGTTCTGAACACATGAGTAAGAGGAGAAGTTCCAAAGTTTGGTGAATTCCTGAAATCCCTCAGCACGTGACTGGTTTTGGGGACAAAGGTTGGACAAACGTTCCCAAGGGTGGGTGAGTGCTGTGGAGCGAGGAGGGGACCTGTGAGCATGGACAGCCTGTGGACACCATGGGTGGTGCATGTTAGAGCAAAGGGAAAGGAGTTCTGCACTTCAGAGGAGAAGGATCTGGGGGTCCTGGTGGAGAGTGAACTCTCCAGGAGCCAGCAATGTGCCCTTGTGGCCAAGATGCCAGTGGGATCCTGGGCTGCGTAGGGAAGAGGGTGGCCAGGAGGTGGGGGGAGGTCATTCTCCCCCTCTGCTCTGCACTGGGGAGGCCACAACTGGAATCCTGCGAGGCTCTTTGGCTCCTTTCTGGGGGAGTTAATTCAGGCTTCCTTGCAGCTTAAACCCCTAGGACCACCGGTTCAATCTGTGTTAAACTGGCAGAGGTGTGGTGACAGCTCTGACCTGTCCCCTCTGGGACGGCAGGGCACGCCTGACCCTGCTCCCCTCTGGCTCTGTAGAATTGGGCAGAACTCATAGAAGCGTTAGAGCTGGAAGGGACCTTAAAGATCATCCAGTTCCAACCCCCCTGCCCTGGGCAGGGACACCTCCCACCACACCAGGCTGCTCCAAGCCCCCTCCAACCTGCCCTTGAACCCCTCCAGGGATGGGGCAGCCACAACTTCTTGGGGCAACCTGGGCCAGGCTCTCACCACCCTCACACCCAAGAATTTCATTCTGGTATCCAAAATGCCTGTCTTCTATGATTCCATTTGGATTCTGGGATCTGCCTTCCTCCTCTCTCATGCTCCCCGGCTGCTGGAGAAAATCCATCTGCCAACGGAGGACACAGCGTCACCGTCACCCTGCGCGCAGGCAGGTCCCCGGGTGGCAGCAGAGCCTGTCTCCAGACTCAAGCTCGCAGGTAGCTGAGCCCGAGCCTGGCACGGAGCCCTGGAAGAGAGAAAAGACAAAAATAGCAGTAGCTGCCATCAGCCGGAGGCCGGGAGCGGGCTGGGGCTTGCAGCACAGCTATTTTAGTGCAGGGCCCTTCGCCGGGAAAATGGGGTGGGAAAGCATAGGGCTGGGGGGAAAGAGGGGGTACCCCTCTGCGTGGCATCGGGCCGGGCGGCGGGGGGACCCCTGGACACGGCATTTAGCCGGATGCTGACCCAACAGCCCCATATTTCATGGCGAGGTGACAGCAGGTACCGTGGTAAATGGGACGTGCTGATCTCCCAGCTGCTGCCGGGGCGCATTTACACGCCGGTTTCTTTTCCCTTTTCTCTTTTTCTTTTTTTTTTTTTCTTTTTTTCTTTTTTGGGTGGGGGTAATGACTAATGAGGGCTGCCTGGGGGTCTTATCCCCTTTTGCCAACTGATGTCAGCCCGTCAGGTCCCTGCGAGAAGCACACGCCAGCTGTCGGCTCATTGAGGAGGAAGAAGGGGGGGGGGAAGAGCAAACATTGGACACGTTCCCCCCAACCCCCCCCCCCGCTCCCCCGCACACACACACACGCACACCCTGCCCCTTGGGTTTTCCGTCGGGGCTGGCAGATGTAAGGCGGGGGGAGCAGGTTGAGGGGGGGAGTGGGGGGGGGCTGCTGCAGGTTATTTGCACATCAAAAGCAGCTTTGCCTCCGACCCCCCCTCACCCCGCGAGCGAGAGGGGGCTCCCTTTAATTGCTCTTTCAAAGGCGACCCCCGTTCTTGTCTCCGCTGAGATTTTTAGGTCTGACTCTGCCCCCCCCCCCGCCTTCCCCCGTAGCCAGAAACCGGTGGGGTGGTGGCACCGGGGTGTTAAAAGAAGATGCAAATCAGCTTTTCTCCGTCTTGAAGCTTATTTGCATCCGCTGATTAGTCCGACAGCTAATTCAGGCTCCTTCTGTCTGCGGGCGGGTGGCGCCCGGGCAGCTGGAGCGGAGTCAGCCCAAAGCGGGGAGGGAGAAGGGACCCCGGTGATTTGGGGACACACACACACACACACACACACACACACACGAGCTGCTGCTGCTTCTCCTCTTCGGTCCCCCATCGCCCGAGCCATTGCCCCCCCGTGATCTGGTGAGCTTGGGAGCCCCAGCACACCCCAGTGCCATCCCGTTTGGGTTCAACCCACCACCAAGAAGCACTGGGTATCTGGGGAATGGCTTTACCCTGGTGTTATCAGGGCTCTCTGCTCCTTCCTCCCGGGGCAGCGGGGACCTGGGTCCTCCTGTTCCCCTCTCCTTGTGATCCCACAGCACCCTGAGAGCTGGAGCTGGGTCTCTTTGAGCCCTGCTCCTGGTGTGTAACAGCCCTGCGAGGGCCGGCTGGTGCCCCCGTCCCTGATTCCTGCCCTCTGCGCCCCACCTGTGGGGAGGACACAGCTTTTTCTCGGTAGCTTCATGAAGGTGTTGGAGGAAAAGGGGTGGGACCCTCACCTGCTTCAATAGAAGCAGCCCAGGGTCTATAGGGCTCAGTTTTTGGGTTCCCAGTGTGCTGGGCACTGCCAAGAAGCTGTCCTTAGGGGGATGTGTGCCCCCCTCACCCCCCAGGGATGCTATGCTTGCTCCTGGACCTGCCCTGGTTCCTGCTCAGCCCCGGTAAGTCTCTGCTTTGCTGTGCTGCACCATCTGTAATTGGGTTGTGACCTCTGTGGGACAGTGATGTCCCCTGGGATAAGAGGAGAGTCTTCTCCTCACTGTTCCCCTGAGCCAGACACCTGGATAAGCCTGGGAAGGGCTCGGAGGAGCCGGCAGCACCCACAGCTGGGGCCGGTGATGGTCGGAGGTGATTTCTAACAGAAGGTGCCCCTCAGGAGAAAGAGAGCCCTCGCACACGGGGTTTCTATCATCTCCTTCCTCCTTCGGCAGTTTTCAAAGGCTCTAAAAAACAAGCTCCCCCTCACGCCTCAGGCAGCGTGAGCAAAAAGCCAACATTTCCCTGGAAAGCGTTGGTGGGAGCCGGGTGCCCTTTTGGGGGGTACAGAGCAGCTTGTGTGTCACTTGCCCCCACCCTGTGCTGTGGTGGGCAAATACCTCGGGGAAACAGCCAAAGGGGTCGGGGAGAACTGTGTTTTCTCCTATTTTCTGCCCCCCCCCTTCAACCTCCCCCCTTTACCTCCCCCTGTGCTGTTTAGACCTGTGGAGCTGCCAGATCCGTGCGGAGCCAACAGGCTCCGAGTCCATCGATTCTGAAGGAAAACAGCTTCAGGAGTCAAAACACGGCCCTGGCTTTTGTTAAGGTGTTTCCACTGTATTTCTCTCCCTCTCTCAATTGTTTTCTCCGGCTCCGCCAGCAGGAGGGATGGACTTGCCCTCTCTGGGGATGGTGACAGTCGGGGCTGGGGGCTTTGGGCTGCGTGGGTCGGGATGAAAATCGGTCTCACCTGCAGAGCAGGGGGGGGGGGCAAAGCCGTGGGGCACGGGGCCAGGCGGATAATCTCCTCCTCTCCGCTCCCCCCGCCGTGTTCGCCGGAGGCCAAGTCGCCCTTTTTCCATGCATGGGTTATCCCAGCTGCACAGCGGAGATAACGCCGCTCGCGGGGCTGGAAACGACCAGGGCCAGGTGGAAGGATGTCCCCAAAGGGGACCTTGGTGTGCTGTGATAAATGGTGGCTTGGGGAGGGGTGGGGGGGTTGATGTGAGAGGGGCACGGTGAAGCCCTGTCCTGCATTGCCGCTCACCAGCGACGAAAACCACCCGAGCGCTGCCAACCCCGCAAGTTTTTAAAAATTTATTTATAAATAAAAACATAAAATTACCAGTAGTTTACATCAGTCACCAGAAATAACATCCGAAAAACCTGCAGGAAGAAAAAAAATAAAAATATCCGTACAGGTTGAGCCCGGCCTCGGCCGGGAGCGACACGGCTGCGATGCGGACGGTCACACACAGCGTTGTGCAAAGGCAGCACGTCGATGCCTCCGGGCGATCACATCACACAGCGCTGGCTGGGGCAGGGGGGGGACACACGGGGTGTTGGGGGACCAGGGATGGTGTCACCGAAGCTGGCAGGAGCAGGGCTGAGCAGGCAGGCAGGGCTCTGCCCTCCCCGCCCCCCCCCCTCCCTTGGCACCCAACCCCGGGTGGGTTTGGCACTGGAAAGCTCCTGGTCGCCGTGTTCTGGCTCTGATTTGCGGGGGGGGGGAAGAGGGGGCAGAGCCCTCGGTGCAGGGTTATGGCTTGGATGATGCAGAAAATCCCTTCTGGCCTGGTGAGCTGGGTGCCATCCTTCATCCCTCATCCTTTGGCTCTCCAAAACATCCTGCGGTGGGTCTGGGCAAACCCCTGGCTCACCCAACGTGGCCCCCAACCTCCAGCTCCGGGGCTGGGACTGGGAGCTGAGGTTGGCTTTTCTCCGGTGGACCATGGCTAAGGATGGGCTTGTGCTGTGTGCCGGGACCGGCCGGGATGCCCTGGGGGTGTGGGGGGCAGTGAGGAAGGCACAGACTGGTTTCCATGTGTCACCTGCGGGGTGAGGGATGCTGAATTTTGCTGCTTGTGCAAAGCTTTGGAGCCCTTGGCCGAATTTTTGGTATGGGGTCGTGCAAGATCCATCCCCCCCCCGGGAAGGGGCTTCCTGGGCTGGTGCTAATGGGTAAACAAACACATTGCAGTAAAAATACCACTGCACTGGCACAAAGTAAGTGGTCCTGGCTGGAGATTTCCACCCTGGCAAGCTGGGTGCTGCTGGCTGATGCCCTCCCAACCTGGGCTGTGGGGGGACAGGGGAGTCACCTGCAGGTGGAGCCTTGTTGCCCGCTGGCAGGAGGAAATTTTAAGAGCTGGGGTAGAAAACGAAGCAAAAGTGTTTGGTTTGGGTTGTGTTGTGTTTTGTTTTTTTTTTTTGAACCAGCTGGTGTTGCTGGGATCCCGTGGACGTAAGGGCACGGGAGGAGATAAGGCAGCCGGGGTTCCCAGGGGGACGGTCGCACCGAGCAAGCGAGAGGGTGAGGGGGCAAACACAACCCGTGTCCCCCTCAGTTCCTCAGGTCAGGCTGTGGCTTGGAGACTTCTGTAAATTCTTCAAAATTCTTCTGGCAGCTGGAGAGAAGGGACCCCGGGCTCTCGTCGGTCAGGGTGGGGAGCGCCGGGCTCGCCATGGCTGTGCAGCTCCGGGGAGCAGGGATGTGCCGGTGGGGTTGTGGCCAAGGGATGGGATGGGACGGGTGTGAGGTGGACTGTGCTCATTAGTGAAAGGTGATTTCGGTGGGGGTGTTGGCTGCGATGAGGTGGGGGGTGCGGGTGGGTCCTTCCTGAGGCTCTCCAGCAGCCAAAGGATGGGAAAAGTGGATGTGCAACCTGCACTGTGGCGGGGGGGGCAGCTCCTCGGTCCCTGGAGATCAGGACCGAGAGGAGGAAGGTGGAGGAGATGTGAGAGCAGCAGGAGCATCCTCCAGGCTGTGGACGGTGGGAAGGGCTGTGGCGTCCCTGTCCCCAGAGCTGTGCCATCACGGGGTTCCTCCGAGCCCGGAGCAGAGCATCCCCTGGGAGTTTTGCATCATCGGGAGATTATTTCCTGAAGTCCTGTTCCCTGACCACCCCTGTCGCCGGCTTCTCAGTCCTCTCCAAGGGGGCAGAAGGGACGCTGCCGAGGTGGCAGCGGGGGCGAGGGGGAGCTGCTGGCACGTCACCATTGGCACGAGTTGCTTGTTCACCTCTGTAACACGACAGGCGACGGAGGGCACCGCCACGGTGCCACGCGGGGAGGGGACAAAGGCTGGCGAGCTGGCCAGGCCACCAGCTCGGCTAATAAATACATGGCTCATCTGGACTGTACAAGGCATGGACCGAGCCGTGGGGCAGAGCTTCTCGCCTGGAAGAGACACTCGCCCCAGAGCTGCAGGGAGGAGAAGGCAGAACCTGGCTCAGATCTCGGTGGCGATGATGTCCTCGTAGGGGACGTCGGCGCCGGGTATGTCCAGCTCGATGGGTTCCTTGCCATCTTCCCCTGCGAGCTGCTGGAGCATCTTCTCCAGGTTCTGGTTCCTCTTGTACATGTGCAGGTAGCTCTGCTGCAGCTGCTTCTGGTAGTGAATCACCTTCTCCTTCTCCTCCTTCCATGTCTGCCGCTCGTGCTGGAAGCTGGAGGTCATCTGCTCGTTGTTGTCCCGCTCAGCCTTCAGCTCTGCCCTCAGCCTCTCCACCTCTCCCTGCAGGGCTTGAGCATCGTCCACCACGGCGCAGGGCCTGGCCACCTCCCGGGCTTCGCTCAGCTGCTCCTTGAGGACGGCGAGCTCCGTCCGCAGGTCCACGATCTCCTGCTCCAGCAGGTTCACCTTCTCCCTCAGCAGCTCAGACTCATTCTTCTTGCGCTGCAGCTCGTTCTCGCACACCTCCAGCTCCATGGCTTTGGTGCGCAGGGAGCCCTCCAGGTCCTGGGTCTTCATCTCCAGCCCTTCCATCTTCACCCTCACCTCTTTCAGCTGAGCTTTCAGGCTGAGGATCTCGGTGGTCTTGGTGTTGAGTTCCGTCTGGGACTCCTTCAGCTGCTGCTTCAGGAGGGAGATCTCACCTGACTTCTGGCACACCTGCAGGGAGGGACACAGCACCTGAGTTAGGGATGTGCTCGGGAAAAAGCCAGTAGAACCCACAGTACTCCATGGAAACCATGCTGGGAGTAGCTGGGGCTTGGCATGCAGGGACTCTGGCCATGAAATCCCACCCAGAACAATGCCCAGGAAGAGAGGGTGATGCTCTGGGCTCTTGGTGGGGCTGGAGGGGTCCCCAAGCTCTCGGTGCATCAACACCCCAGCTGCTTGTGAACAGCCATAAGGATTTACTGAGCTGACACCCCCTCGGCTGAGGTGTGGAAGGGGATGGTGTTGAGGAAGTCCTCAAGTCTCCATACCCCGTCCAACGACATGGCTCACGCGGTCAGTTAAACTGGCTGAGCTGGTTTCACCCAGCAGACACCCAACTGCACCCTGTAAAACTGCAGCTGGGAGTAAAGCACGTAAATCTATCTGGAGCATCCCCCTGGAGCCTAAAGCCTGGCTGGTGCAGCCCTCCCCGAGCTGGCTGTTAGGGATTCAGCATCCAGCTGGTGCTGGGACCGCTCTTGGTGGGACCCTGTGGCTGCAGCTGTGGTGGTAGGTCTTGCGTGCAGCCTGGAAAAGTGGCTCCAAAATGCAAATAAACCAGAGATACTGAGAGCCATATGAGGAGTCCTCACGTGCAAAGGGAGGGGAGGTGAACCCCACGCTCCTCGGAGCGTGCCGGGCAACAGCAT
This sequence comes from Gallinago jamesoni, assembly GCA_025769975.1. Classification (NCBI taxonomy): domain Eukaryota; kingdom Metazoa; phylum Chordata; class Aves; order Charadriiformes; family Scolopacidae; genus Gallinago; species Gallinago jamesoni. The sequence continues at coordinate 4,227,118 of JAOQGH010000015.1, read as the reverse complement.
GGCCGCAGGGAGATGACCTGTTACTCGGGCGGGTGGGCAGGCTGGCTGCTGAATCTTCACCAGATGAATGGGCTTTGCTCAGCGATGCCCAATCAGTGGGAAAATTAAACTTAAAGCGCAGAGTGGAAGGTTTTACTGCTCTCTAATAAATGACCGTGGCGAGTCCAAGCAGTTCCTATTTACACAGGGGAAGGCAGCTTTACGGCTCCTCTGGGGCAGGCAGCCCGAAAACCCTGCGCTGGAGGCTGGAAACGTGAAGTTATTTTAGTGACTGGGGGTTTTATGCAGTAGCCGTTTCCTCGTGCGATGTGAAGTGCTGAGGGGTTAAGAGGGACAGTGAGTCACTCAGTTATAACTCGCAGAGCCTCCGCGTGACAGACTGGGGCTCTCCTCGCCTTCAATATTTATCTCCTCCAGCCTGGGCTTACTGTGGGCACCATCTGCTCCCCTCTCACCTTCTGCAGGTGCAGAGGTGGAGAAGAGCTGCGTGGTTTGTTGCTGGTGCTGTTGCCTTCCATGCACATGCTTTGCTTTCAGCATGGACAGCCCAAGACATCTCTTGATGCTCTGGTGCCACTTACCTCCCACTGGGTCTCCTCCAGCGCCGGGGCAAAGCTGGTCTTCTCCTTCTCATAGGACCTCAGCTTGGTCTCCAGCAGGTTTTGCTCCTTCATGAGATTCTCCAGCTCCTCCCGGAGCTGCTTCTTCTCCTGCTGCAGCTGGAACACCTGGAGGTGAAGGACCTGCTGCGTCCGCTGGGTTTTCTGCGAGGTTTGCTTGAGCTTGCTGTTGCATTTCTGCTTGAGGCCCTCCAGCTCCTCCTTGCAGCGCCGCTGCTTCTCTTCATAAGCCTGGCAGGAGCTGACTTCCTTCTCCTCGAAGCTCGACTGAAGCTCCTGCAGCTCTCCCTCCCTCTCCAGTAGCTTCTGCTCCAGCTCCTGGATGGTGGACTCATCCGTGGAGATGGGCGAACGGATGCAAGTGGTCTTCTCGGCGGCGTGGTGGTGGGGGACTTTGCCAGGGTTGAGGATCTTGTTGCCCCCATCAGAGAAGGACATGGCCTTGAGGCTCATCATGTTGCTGTCCTGGATGATGGCGCACTGCAAGATGTTGTGGGCTGAGCCCCCGAAGCGGCTGATGGGTCCCATGGGCGTGACGAGGGGTTCGAGCTGGTAACTGCTGCTGGTGCTGTGGGTGGGGAGGCTGGACATGGAGTTCCTGCCGGAGTCGGACAGACCCCCCGAGTACAGCGCCGGCTTCAGCTCCTGCTCCTTGGCTTTGTCCGAGGAGTGCAGCTGCTGGGGGAGGTGACCCCCGTTCTCCGGGGAGGAGTGGAGGATGGCGCCGGACCGGGGCAGCACCGGCTTGAAGGCGGTGGGTCGTGCAGGTGGCTTCTCCGCACCCTGAGGAGAAGAGCAGAGCCCATCAGCCCATCATCTGTCCTCCCCCATCCCTTCTGCCCCTGAGGATGAGACCCGCATGGCACGGATGGCCCCACCAAGGACTCAAAGCTCAGGAGGGTTCTGATGGCTAAATCTGCTCCTGCTGGGTTTGGGAATGAAGGGATACGGTTCATATCGCTGAGGGTGGGCAGGGTACCCCCAGAACCTCCCCGCTCCCCCTCTCCCTCAGCACAAACTGTCACCTCTGAGCCTTCTCCTGGACCAGGACAACCCCGTGGTGGGACCCAGACCCGCTTTGAGGGCAGATGAGGTCCACTGGACACCCCCCCCCCCCACCACCACCACTTCTGGGACCGCTGTCTCCCCCACTAACCACTTCCAGCTGGCTGGGGAAGGGCATCAGCTTCTGTGGCGTGGGGGTCCCGAAGTCCATGCTGCTCGTCCCGGCTTGGCTGCCCAGCTCCCCACCGGCAAGGGAGGTATAGTCCGCGCGGTGGGAGCTGGGAGCCTTCTGGCTGACCTTGATGTAAAAGAAGTCCTCATTCTTGCTGCTTTTGGAGCCGGATTTGTGGCTGGAGTCCTGGGAGAAGCCGAAGCGCAGCAGCCCGTCCGAGTACCGGTTGAGCTTCTTCAGGTGGGACGACTTGCGGAGCTTGTACTGGGAGGCTCGGCAGTGCTTGCTGTGGAAGCTGTGGCCAGAGATGAGGCTACTGACACTGCCCATGCTGGTCCCGGGCCGGGGGCATGCAGCGGGGGGAGCGGAGCCCGGCGGAACCGTGGGGCGAGGGGTCCGGGCGGCGGGTAGAGCCGGCCGCTGCTGAGATCATAGCAAAGACCTCGCTGTGCCCCGGAGCTGCGAGCCTGGGGGAGGTAAAGAGAGCAGGGTGAGGAAGGGACATCGAGGGGATGGAGTGTCCAGAGAAGGGCAACGGAGCTGGTGAGGGGTCTGGAGCACAAGTCTTATGGGGAGGGCTGGGGGTGTTCAGGCTGGAGAAAAGGAGGCTGAGGGGAGACCTTCTTGCTCTCTCCAACTCCCTGAAAGATTGGTGTAGCCACGGGGGGTCGGTCTCTTCTCCCAAGGAACAGGTGGTGGGACAGGAGGAAACAGCCTCGAGTTGCCCCAGGGGAGGTTCAGATTGGATATTAGGAAAAATTTTGACACGGAAATTGTTCTTAAGCCTTGGAATGGGCTGCCCGGGGACATGGTTGAGGCACCATCCCTGGAGGTACTTAAAAGATGGGCAGACACTGTGCTTAGAGAGATGGTTTTGTGATGGTCTTTGTCAGTGTTGCGTTGCTGGTTGGACTCAATGGTCTGAAAGGTCCCTTCCATCCTCAGCGATTCTGTGTGTCCCCCTCCCAAAGCCCCCGTGAAGGAGGGTGGCAGACAAGGAAGGCAAGGAATAGCGGGGCTTTCCTCTCTGCCTGGGGACGGCTCCAGGAGCCTCCCACCACCTGCCTGTGTCTCCCAGCCTGGCTGGCACCCGCTGTGGCACGGCTCCCGGCCCCGCTGAGTACATCCCCGTGCCCGGGGGCTCACCGGGAGCTGCTGGGTACAGAGGTACACTCCTCCAGCTTGTGCCGTGCCGGATGGATCCCTTCTCCTGGCAGCCACGCTCGGCGCTGCGAGACGCAGTCACAGCCTCTCCTGCCTGTCACTCCCTGATTTCTCTCTCCGATTTTCCCCGCTCCTCTTAACCCACCTGAAAAGGGATGCTGTGAGGCTTAATTATGCTTAATGCCTGTGCAGCACTTAAGAAAACGAGAGGCGTTCTGTATGTGCTAAGTATTGTGATTATGGTTCAGAGGTATGCGGGGCTGGGCATTAATTCTCTTTGCTGTGGGGAGGAAAAAAAAAATGCATAAAATAAAATCCTCCTGGCTCCCGGTGGCCTTTGCGATGCTTGGCTCCCAGTGTCAGGGCTATAATGGAGGTGCACCTTCCATCTGGATAATTAAAGGATGAGGTGGGGAGAAGGGGGAAGAGCCTCTCATGGGCAGAAGTCAGTCCATAATCAAAATGAGCTAAATTCTGTTTGCAGAGGATGATGAGAGAGGGCACGTTTCTGCTGTCTGCAGAACAGCTCAAAGCTCCCACTCTGGTGGTGTTGGCACTGGGAGGTCTGGCCTGTGTCGAGCTCCCATCACCAGAACAGGCATCCTGAGGGTAAAACATCCCCTGGCAGCAGGAGAGGGCTGGGAGGTGGAGGGGACACAGGGACAATGTGCTGGGGCGTCCTCGCTGCCTCATCCTCAAGGTCTAGAGAGTTGCTCCTCTGGGTTTTTTTCCCATTTTTCGTTATGTCCTGCCTTATGCCTGCTCCGGTGGAGGCTCCTCTGCATCCCCAACACAAAGCTGTGCTCATCCCTCAGCTTCATTTGTTTCCTTTTTTTTTTTTCTGCACCCTCAGGACCCAGATTGATTAAGGGTCAAAGAAAAGTCCCAGAAAGACAGAATATCCGCTTTAATCCCTAAATCCATTTTTTTGGGGGGCGGAGGGGGGAGGGATTAAGAGAAGTAAGTAAGAACCAAGCTCTGGATGCCGATGTGCTAAAAGCGATCGATGACTTTGGCTCCGTTCATTTTCACAGGGGTAAGAGGCGTAATGTGAGCGGAGGGGGAGGAATCGCCGCGGGGAACGGGATAATTGGCACGGGAGGTTGCTCTGCCAGCGTGTGTTCCCGACACCAGCCGTGTGTGCGTGTGTGTGCCCGCAGGAGAGAAAAGGCAGTGTCACAGCAGCAAAAAAGCTGACAGCGACAGCAGCCCCCGAGACAGCGCTCAAGGTGTGCGAGGTGAGGAGGAAAGGCAGCCCGTGGATTTCCAGCCGCCCACGGCAGCGGTGTCAGGGAGCTCTGATGCCTCCAGGCACGAAGCAGCCCAGGGTGCAGGGAGCTGGTCCTCTGGGGACACCGGGCTCGCTGTCCCTGTGGCCAGAGCAGCGGGTCCCCTCGGAGAGATGCACCCTTGGGTGCCTGGAGAAGACAAGAGAAAGGTGGGGAGGGAGAGCTGGGACTTTCCAGCCTCTTGGCAGGAGGTGTTTCAATCAATCCCAGCCCTCCTACACACGCCTGAGAGGGTTGGGCACGTCTTTTTCTTCTTCTTCTTCCCTCTTTCCACTTAAAAACCAGCGCTTTGAAAGGCGTGGAGGAGTTGGCGTTGGTGCAGGTCGTTAGCAGGAAGAGAAAGGCTCCAGGGAACAGCAGAGCCGGGAACATGCCAAGCGAGCTTGGGGGCACAGGGTCTGCTCCAGCTTTGGGGGAACCCCAAAAGAGGGGACCGGGCTGGTCCCCTTTCCTCGTTCAGCCTCTGTGGCACGTGCCTGCGTCTTCCCCTGCGTCAAACCCAGGGACTGTGGGGCTCTGCAGGGCTCTGCTGAGCCAAACCAAAAGCTAGTCATTATGTACACACATATATATTTAGGTGCACATATATATGTGTGTGTGTATATATATATTTATATTTATATTTTAAGGGGTTTTGCATGCTTGGTGACAGCCGCAGCTGGGTTAGGTGAGGCGTATTGCAGAGTGTAAGAGGGGTGGGGAAAATGATAAATAAATATCGATACGGAGAGTGCGGGGTCTGGAAGTGCCCCAGCGATGGTGGGTGCCCCCGTTTGAGCCTCCGTGGGGAGGGCTGCTGGAGATGGGGTGCAAGGCACCGTGCTACATCCGTGGGCACAGGCAGGGAGCTCGCACCGTGGTGGTGCAGGCAGCTGGGATACAGGCTGGGTGTTTTTTGGGGTGGACGTTGTCCCCCATGGGTCCGTGTGTCCCTGTGAGCCAGCGATGGCCGTGCCACCCGTCTCTGCATCCGAAGCCGACCGCTGCAGCCCCCCAGCCGCTCAGCTCCCGGCACTACACATGAGTACTTTGGAAGGTGGTTTGCCCTGTCACTCACCAATTAACGAGGACAGAAAGCCAGAAAAGGCACAAGCCTTTCCCTCTCGCTCTGCCGCCCCCGGCAAATGAGCCCTTCAGAGCCCTTTTGTCGGTGCCGTGGTGGGGAGGGGGCCTGGGCGATGGCACGAGCCCGGTGTCAGTGGGACCCCAGGGGTGACGCTGTGCCCGTGCTCTGTGACCCTTTGCTGTTGACCCCCCGTGCTGTTAACAAACCCCACTGAGGTGGAGGAGTGAGCAGGGAGGTGCGGGGTCCAGCGGCGATGGACCCCCAATAGACCCCTGGGCCAAACCCCCGGGAAGAGGGGCTGCACGTGCGGGTGCACCCACTCTTATTTTTGCAGGAAGAAAAGGTGGTGGGTGGGGGGGAAAAAATGAATGGCATCCCACATTCATTGCAGTGATGCCTACCCTGCAACGGCACGTGGGAGAGCTGCTCTCCCCGTCGCCTCCTTTCTGAATGGGCTGCAGGAATTTAATCTTATCTCCTTGGCAGCACAGTTTCTTTGAAGCTTTTCCCTCTTCCTTGCAACGTTTTCACAGGCGGTAGCTTTCTCCTTGCCTTCCCCAGGCAGGTCATCCTAAGCAAGAGCCTTCCTTTCCTTCCAGGCTCCACAGTGTTGCTCCCTCCCTGCTGACTCTGTTCTTCTCTCCTCGGAATGCACAAGCTTCCTTCTCCCCTGCGCTCTCTCGCCTACTCTTTTTCCCCTCTCGAATTATTATTCATCATTTCTGTGCAGATGCACCCACACATTTGGGTGTTTGTTGGGAGATGCAGAGATAATACAGAAGCAGCGGCAGCTGCCAAGAGCCTGGATCCAGGAGCAGCCTCCTTCCTCTTCCCCTCCATCGCTGCCAGGTGATGTGCCCCTTGTGTTACTGGGTTGATTTGGGTCTTGAAGACACCGGGAATGTGGTTTCCCCAGGGGAAAAATGTGGGCAAACCCATGGTGAAAAGCCACGCACGTGCTACCTGGAGCATCTGGATTTAGTTTTTAACGGAGAGAATGGCTTAATCTGACTCTTGGGAGTGCAGCAATCCTACTGAGCTGGATTTGGGACCTGCGGTCAAAATTGGGTTCTGATTTCTGGCCCCCCAGCCCCACACGCTAACGAACACCAGGCTGATGGGACAGACCCACCCTGGGGCTGCCTGAGCATCTGCCCATCTCTGCTCCGACTTGGGAGCTCATCCTCTGCTCTCCCCGTGCCCAGCTGGATGGAGCTGGGCTGGCAGAATCCTGCTCGTTTTGCTCTCCAAAGCAACGGCAGCAACAGGGCTTTGGAGAGCCCCATCAGCGGAGCCGACCTTGCCCCCACCCCGTCATCTTCACCCTAATGGCGCTAATGGGCCTGAATTCAAACACCGCCCAGGCAGACGCCGTCCTTGTGGTGCTCAATTGTGGCTCGGGGCCCCATTACAAGGCTTTCATTCACTCTAATTCATTGTCCCCCGCTCATTCATTGATATTCATTGGGATCATTTTGATCGGAGGCAGGGAGTGAATTGAGGCCGGGATTCACAAAGCCCGCACCATGTGTTCTGCCCTGATTTGCCATTAGTGAAGGGGGGGGGGACACTCCAGATGAAGAATAACCAGCCTCAATTACATGTTACATCCACTCTAATAGCCCAGGAGTCCATCACACTTAATGTTATTTCAATGAACACTGGGAGAATTCACACCCACGGGCTGGTGCTTGTTAAGAGGAGCCAGCAGTGGCTTTGGCAGGGAGTTGGGTGGGCTCCATGCCAGTAGACTCTGCCGGTGTCCCCTGGGCAGCTGGGCTCTTAAACCTCGACCGGTGAGCCCGCTGCAGGCCCTGGAGGTGAAGGTGCAATTGCTCGATAGGAGAGGGGAAAAAAAAAAAAGACAACAAAAGGGAATCTGCATCTGTTTTGAAGCCTCTTTGCACCCAACTCCTACGGGAGAAGGGTGCAGGTCAGGGTTTCACTTACACCCCCCTTTTTTCCCACCAGCCCGGCTAGACAAGCCAAAAATCAACGCTGAATTCGGCATCAGCGTTGGGAAGAGCTTGAAGGAGCTGTGTCCACCTCTGTCCCATCCGCCCAGCAATCCAGGCAGCCCTCCTCAGTGTGGAGGAGTCAACAAGTGGCTTTAATGGGAGAGTGGAGCAAAATCATCAGTGTGATGACACGGGCAGCACCGAGGTGACCGGCTCGGGCTCTGTTTGGGGAAGCCAGTGCCAGAAGAAGAGGGATTTCTCAAATTAACAATGAATCATCTCGGCAGAGAGGGCTTTAGAGGACACGGGCTCGACACCCGCTGTGCTGTGCCCACTCCTCCACTCTCTGGTCCCTCCGTGGGGACACGGCAGCCTTTCCCGGTGCGGGAGCCCTGGCTGAGCGGGGAGAGGCTCCCGGTCCTGCCCGGGGACGATTGCTCAACCCGCAGAAAATCAGTGTTAAGTCAGCAAAGCCCCGTGACTTCCAGCGTCTGCGTTTCTGCAGAGCCTCGTGCTTTCTCTCCAGCAAATGCTTACTGGACAGTTAGCCCCAGCACAAACCGGTAGCACCAGCAAATATGTGGGCTGTGAAAAAGTGATGTATTATTCTTTCTGTCTCCCGAGCCCTGGAGGGAAGTAGAAGTGAGACAAAGCAGGATCGCTCGGCGCTGGTGGCTGAAAGGCTGTAACCTCAGCCAGCAGGTATTTATTCCCAGGAAAAGCTGGTGTTTGCCCTGGCAGCTTGTGAGGAGTTAGAGCCCGAGAGGAGATGAGCCAAGTGACTTTTTGGGAGTGGGTTGGGGCAGCAGAACCCCTCCTTGGGCTTGGAAAATCAACAAATCATGTGGTGATGGGGGGGGGGGGCAAAACATCTACTTAATCTGCTCCCACCTGCCATCCCGGCCAATGCTCGGTGATGGGATGGTGTCATTAAAAGAAGGCTGGAGGGGACGGTGATGGTCTGTGGGCACCCCTCATGCCAACCCGGGTGAGACGGGACTGTTTGCAGAGCCAGCCCATGTTTTCCATGCACAGAGTGACGAGGGATTTCTGGTGCCCAAAGGCCTCGGCTCTCCCCCGCACAGCTGCAGTTGATATTCAATAGCTTCACAGGAAAGCAAAGCCAAACAGCCTTATCAGGAGCTGGGGCTGAGACGGCCCCGGCCCCCCTCCTGCTGTCCCTGGACCCCGTCTGACCCCGGGGAGGGGTTGGTCCCGTAGGATGTGTTGCCCTCCCCGGATGCAGCAACAACAGGGCATCATGGCAACATCCCAGTGCTGCTCTGGGAGCCTGGTACCCCGTGTTGTCACCACCGTGGCTTGGTCTATAGCTCTTTATGCTCCTGGTGCCGTGTATCTCTGCAGGTAACCCTCATTTCTACCAGTGATGTCCCCAGTTCTCTGCCTACACCAGAGCCCAAATGATTTCATGGAATTGTTGGTTGGGACCGTCTAGAGACCATCCAGTCCAACTCCCCTGCCAAAGCAGGGTTGCCCAGAGCACATCACTCAGGAGCATCCAGGTGGG
>JAOQGH010000015.1:4206984-4218216 GCA_025769975.1 Gallinago jamesoni | reverse complement strand
CCACCCTCTTCCCTACGCAGCCCAGGATCCCATTGGCCTCTTGGCCACCAGGGCACATTGCTGGCTCCTGGAGAGTTCACTCTCCACCAGGACCCCCAGATCCTTCTCATTTCCACCCTGTTTTAGGCGAAACGCGACTCTGGGATGCTCCATCTCCTTCCACCCTTCACTGGACACCCCGTGCGAAGACACCCCAGCTGTGCCACCCAGGAGTACCCAGGTCTCCTCGCAGCTCCGTCCCGGCTCCTTCCAGCAGCCTCACGCCACGGGGATTCAGGAGCTCGGCGGTGATTCAGCCCCCCAGCACCCACACAAGTCACACCAGTCATGCTCCCGCTCCAAAGGAAACGCTGGTATGAGACATAGTTAAATATTCCTAGGGTGCAGAGAAAGGTCTTTTCAGCTTATTTAATTCCTAAGAGCATCTGGCTTTTCCTGCTAATGAGCAACTAATACTGCAATTAATGCCCTGCTAATTGGAAACTCAGCAATGCTCCGGTCCCTGCTTTTGTCTTCTGCAGGTTTGGGGACGTTCTGGGGCTGTGGCAGGCACACACCTGAGCTGTGACACCCGCACCGGGGAACGGCCACCACCTCCAGGCTGGCCAGTTCACCCCCCTCCTGTGACAGGCACCATCGCTCCGTGGCAAACAGCCGAGACCCCGTGGCACCTGGGCCACCAGCACCCGCTCGGTGGCCACCGGCTGCTCGTGGGACCCCCTGCTGTTAACGGGGCAAGTTTTGGGGAAGGGGGTGTTTGGCAGCCCGGGGGTGGTGTTGGGCGGAGAAGCCCCTTCCCAGGGGAGGACCTTGGATGCCTGGATGGATCCGTGGGGCTGGAAGGCACGATCCTTCCCCGGGAGGGGGGCGAGGGGGCTCTGGCAGCCCCACCATGGGTTAGTTATTTTGGGAAGCGTCTGGGGCTGGCAGCTGGTGCCGGGGTGGGTGACAGCTGAGCACGGCTTTCACTTGGGAGCTGCGAGGCCCCTTCTCACGCATCTATTTCCGACCCTGTAAAACACAATCTGCCGGGGTGCGAGCACAGAGCTGGGGGGGGGGCACCCAAAAAAAGCTGGTTACAAGGGACTGGCTTGCCCGAGGCAGCTCAGAGTCTCCGTGCATCCTGAAGGTTGTCTCCGAGATGGCTGGGGAGTCACAGAGATGGTGTCCTTTAATTCCCCCAGTTAATTCCCCCAGCCTGGTGCTAATTGGCATTAGCTGTAGCCCTGGTCAGCAGCCCCACCGGTGAGGTTTGGTGTCCTACACCTCTCCCACGCGCTTTCCCCGGGGTTTCATTGATGGAAAGGGTTTGCCTGTCCAGCTAAAAATAGGAAGAACTTCCATGTAACTTGAGCTGAGCCCTAAATACTTTTCCTCCCAGCTTTCCACTTCCACGGGCTTTGCATGTGTCTTCCTCTGTCCCTCTAACGATGGATAAAGCAGCAATGAGGGACAGTGAGCCCGTTTCCCCCAGGTCATGACAAGATGGTAGGACCAAGGGTGTCTTCCACAAGCCAGTCCCTCTCTAGCCACCAGGGAAATACCTGGACCAAGGCTCTTTCTGCTGCAAAACTCCCCCAAGGGAGCACAGGGGAGAAGCATCCTCTTCACGTACAGGGAAAATTTAGAAGTGGAGCTGCAGGCTGCCATGGAGACAGGGCTCTGTTTGCAATCTTCTCGCCTTTTATTGTCTCTCCTCCTCTCCCAAGCAGTTGAGAAGCAGCCAGGAGCACGGCCTGTGTTGCCTCCCATGTTCCTGCTGGCCATGGCTGCCCAGCCCACCTTTGCTATAAGGGTTTGCTGTAAGTACTTTGCTATAAGTATTCAGGAGGCCCAGCAGGGTCTCCTCTCTGGTCCTTCACCTCTTCTAGCCTTTTGGCACCTTCTTGGTGTATCTGGGGATCACAAAGCAAATCTGTGCTGCTTCTCTCTCAGCCTCGTTGGGTTCCCGGGCAATGTGAGCACTGTCAGGGTACATGGACCCACCGTCTGCTCTCCCTTGCTCTTCTCTCTATGGTGATGGCCAGGTAGGTGAGGCCAGGAGCAGCCAGAGGCTGAGACAGGGCTGGTTCTCTGGGGACGTGCTCCTAAATTCATAGTCTGGAAACTGCCTGCTGTAGTGGGAAGGTTTGGCTGCTTCCCTAAGAAACGGGAGGGGAAATAACTGACCCTGGCAGCAGCTAAAACCCCTCAGCCTCTGTCCTTAGCAGCCTGTATCAGAGGAAGAATCTCTCTAAAGTAGGACCTAAAGATCTTTTTGCAAACTAAACTTCTCCATGTCAAGTGTCTGCTTGACTTCACAACACTTGAGCTCCAAAAACTAAGCTGTGCATTATTTCTGTGCTGTCCTCCCTTGTTTGTGATGCCAGTTATGCTGTGGTTTGTCTAAATGCTGGGTATTTTTGTACCCTGCACGATGCTCATCCAAGTGGGAGCTGAGAAAAGGCAACTTCTGTGTGTTGATGAAGAGCCAATCTCGGTCCTTGTTGCGAAAAGCATCTGCTGGGCTGCCGCTGTCTTCTCATCCTTCAACTCCCTCTCCTGTTCCCCAGAGTCCTACATGTCCCCATCCCTGCTCTGCTCCACCAGGCTTCAATGCAGCAGTCACAGAAGGGAAGAAAAAAAAAAAAAAGGCAAATTCAGTTCTTGCTTCCTATTTTCCTCCTCCTGCTCTTTTTTTTCAAAGTTGGCCCGTTGTGAAAACCACCCCTTTAATGCCTGGCTGCCAAATAGAGCAATTCTCTCAAAAGAGAAACGTACATCAAAGTTGCAAGGAATATTCAATTAACCTTTAAAGGAGATCATCCATAACTGGCTTGCAGGGATGTCGTTTAATTGTTTAAAAAAAAATAAACACAAGGCACTTGCATTTCGGAGGAGCACGTCTGTCGAGACAGTTCTGGCTTTTGCTGCTGTGACCACCCTTGTCTGGCTAAAAGGCAACTAAAAACCTAAACGTTCCTTCCTAGAACCTCTGACATGGTTCTCTCTGCTTAGGCAACATGGCTAGTGGCCAAATCCATCCCTTCTGCATCGAGGAAACCTTGATAAACTTCTCTGGGGAGATGCCATTTGCTGGCAAATCGCCCCGTGTCATTGCACGACGGCACGAATGAAGATGGAGACTTCTTCTCTTCCAGCAAGGAGGGAGGCAGGAGCCCAGCCCCAGCTCTCAGACCCAAGCACCTACGGGGGAAGAGACGCTCAGTTCTCCAAAAGTCAGGGGCTCAGGAGATAAAGCTCTTCAATAACTGATTAAACCCCCTCCAACTCCGAGGAGGAGAGCAGGCACACGCATTGCTACCCTCTGCTGGAAGGAGCTGGCTTTCACAGAGGCCTTAACGCTGCTAAGGAGGTAAAATGAGATCTCTTTTTAGCTGAGGAGGAAAACTTCTGTGTGTGAGGAAGAGGAAGGTCCGAAGGGGAGCGCTGCTGTTGAGAGGACCCGGTTGGAAAGCGATGCGGGGTCGGCGTTTGCTCCTGCAGCTCTGGAGTAATCCCGGCACCTCTTGTGCAACGGGGTGTCCTCCTTCCCCCAGATTTTGCTGGCCAAAACCAGGCAACGGCCATGTGTGCCTGCACCCAGGGCTTCCCAGAAACCATTTGTTGAGCCTTCCTGCTCAAGGAGGGGGGGTGTGTGGCTTTGCTTCATGTGAGCGAGCGTAACCACCCCCGGGTAGCAAACAATCATCTGTGTAGGAAAGACTTTGTGACCCACGTGCCAAATCTTTGTACATTCCCTGCTATTTTTAACTAATCCCTAACGGCAACCGTCCCCCCCCTTAGGTCCTGCCCACTCCCGGCCGCACGCCTTCCCTGCTGCTCTCCCCAACCTGGGGGGCTGCACGATCCACCTCTCCCCCCCCTGCATCCTGCCCTGTCCCTGCCCACAGAGGGGCTTTTCTGCAGCCTCACACCCACAGGTCTCCTAGAAAAACCCACCTAAGGGCAGCCAGCAAACATAAAACATCAGATAAATGAGGCCGGGGGGGGATTTGAAGACACACACACACACACACACACCCCCCCCCGAGAGAAGGAAAGTGAGTTGGTTAAGGGGTCCAGGAAACACAAAGCCTCCAAGTTTCCCATCAGTGCTAAGCTTTTCCTGAGGGCTGGAGGATTAAGGTCCCACGCCGGTGGGTGCAGGGCATGGGCAGCACTGCCCGAGGAGAGCCTGGGGGCTCCGTCACGGAGCAGGGACAGGGCCACCCCCCCCCTCTCTGCCACTCTGAGGAGCGATTACAGCCCCCGTTTCCCACGATGGCTGCAGTGATACTATCTTTTCACACTTGTCCACACAGCACCTTGCACCACCACGGGCTCGCAGCTCCGCCGGGATGTCTGTGGGTGAGAGCATCCCATGGAGAGAGCCCGGAGCTCGGTTCCGGCTTCCGGAGCCGGGGGCGGGGGGTTTCTGAATGGTCTCAAGGAAGATAGGATCCCAAAAAAACTCGGCCGGGTTTTACTCCCTGTTGCACCGAGAGCGGCTGCTCCGTGGCTGCCCACCTCCCTGCATGCCGCGGATGCCTCACCTGAGCCTGTGCTGAGCATGACTCTACCTGCCCGCAGCAAAACAGAGGCTCTCCAAGAGGGGAAAACAGTGATTTCGGGTGAATGATAGCATCAGAGCAAGGGCTTCGGGAGGCGCGGGACGGGAGAGCAGCAGCAGCAGCAGCAGCATCCCTGTCTCTGCCTGGCCCCACTCTGCAGCGGAGTGTCTGTGAGGGACAGGCTTTCCCCTCTGCCCGAGCCTGGGCTGGGGGTCTGCCCCACACACCCTGGGCACGGGAAACCTGGAAGTCCCTACGCCCGCTTCGGTGGCTGGCAGGGGAGCTGGCTTTTCTTGAAATCTCGTTTTCCAGCCCGAGTTTCACATTCACTTCGCCTCCCACCGCTCCGCAGCGCTGCCTGCCAGGGAAGAGTGACTAAGGGGTGGGTGGAAAAAGAAAGGCTCCAGACCAATTTAGCAGCCTGCGGTGCCAAGAGGAGGGGGGTCACCTGGGGAGCAGGAGGGGGGCCCGGCACAGCTGGGGGGGCTCCGAGGGGATGCCCCCCCCCCCCAGCCTGTACGTGCCGTGGGGCTGCGGCTGGAAGCCTGGCAGGGAGCTGAGAGCATCCCCCGTAGCGTGCGATTGTGTTTCCCGAGTGCACTTCTGCAGCTGCCATTAATTGCCCCCGCCGCTGATTGCACCGATGATTTTGCACTTACAATTCTTTGTCCCGCTGATTAATGGCCCTGGTGATTAATTGCACGGGCGACACCGCAGAATGGCTAACGGGAGGGCTCTGCAGACCCTCGGAAAAGCCTGGCTGCAGGCGCCGGTGGGAGCCGGGCAGGTCGGCGCGGTGGGACACGGAGGGGCTCGGGGAGGTGGTGCTCAACGGTGCGTGGCCGTGACCGGTGGGGGTGTCTGGGGCCAGGCCAGGAGCAGCTGGGCAGGCTCTGCCTGGGCAGAGGTTTCAAAGGGAGGTTACTCAGTGTCTGGAGCGATGGGAGCAGGAGGACAGAGAGCGGAGACTCTCTTTCCCCTGCTCATATTCCACTTGCCGCAGCCTTCGGAGAGGGAAACGCTCTCGGGAGGAATTTGGACAGTCATGGTAACTCCAGAGAAACGCAAGCCCGCTCGGGAAAATGGGTCTCAGGTGCTGATCCCTCTGTGGTGAGCACAGCGAACCACACGTGTAAGGAGTTCCCAGGCCTCAGCTCGCTTGTGAGCAGAGGGAGAGAGTGAGGGAAACCCCCTCAGCACTGCTCTGCTGGGGCAGCCCTGGCTGAGGGGAGTCCCAGGGCTCGGCACCGCTGGAAGGGGCTGGCACCGGGGCCAGAGTGGTCCAGTGGTGGGGACAGCAGGAAACCAAAGGCAAACTCCCTGGGGAGAAAGGGGTTCGTAGCGGGGATGCGGCGGTGACGCCGCTGCAGCCGGGATCCAGGTGCGTGGGCAGAGCCGTGTGGGGGAGTCGGGGTGGGGAGGGGGGGGTGTCCGGGTGGGAGCTGTCAGGGCTCCCCCCCCACTCCTGGGCCAACTTCTGTGCGTGGGACTCTCCTGCCACTCCACTGGGCACCTGCACCCGTGGCCAAATATGCCTGAACTAGGAGGAAAAGCGAGGTGGCCTCTGCAGGGCCCTCAGGCAGGCACCCGGCCCCTGCGGGATGAGCAAAAAAGGGGGTGTCGGGCACCGACCCGGGCACGGGGCTCGGGTCCCCACCGGAGTCAGGAGATCTGGCACCGAATAAAGCATCGGGGGGGGGGGGTGAGACTTTTGTAAACTGATAAAGTATCACAGTCCTACAAGGCTGGGGAATGGGCTGCTGGGTGCCTCGTTACTTTTCCCGGTGCCACGAGGAGGTGAGCTGGGCCTGGAGACTCGGAGACAAGATGGTAGAGCAGGTTCTGCTCCTCAGTGAGTGGTGAGGCTGGGAGATGAGGTTGGATAAACTGGTATTTATCTGAACTCGTCCAGCTCCTTCGGTGCGTGCATTTGATCTGATGGGTTCCTGTGATGATTTCAGATGACTTTGGCCAGGTTGCAGATAACACGGGAATAGTCCCTTGTGTGTTGTATCTGTTCTTGGGCTCATCCACAACTTCAGAAGGATATGGGATGGAGGAAAGGTTAAGGCATAAGCAGTGAGAGCCATGAGAGGAGCTGTCGTGGTTCAGTTCAGACACTGGGATGCCATTTGGGTTCATTTTCCTTTTGGTGCGCTTGTTCATCCTTATTTCCTCCTCCTCTTTCATCACTTCTTCCCCCACAAATATCTAAAGCTTAAAATAATGTGCTTGCCTTTTATCTGCCAATAGTCTGACACGAGGTAGTTCCTCTTCATAACCATGAATTTATGTTTGGCCTGTTTACTCAGGTGCTAGACAGTATTTCTGGCTGCACAGATGGCGAGTCTAATACAGGCTTCTGGGTTTGACTTTTATGTTTGTTTACATCTTCATGGTACAATAGTTATCCGAGGAGACAAACTGGAAAATTGTGAAGTGCAACCTTGGGCCTAACCCTGAGATGAATGAAGGGCTTGGAAACCCCCAGAGAGCAGACCTGGCCCCCTAAGCACTGCCCGCCTTTCCGGACTAGGTGTTTTATAACTAGGTAGCCAGTTCCTTCATCTCTGCTCCAACAGGTTACAATGCTTTTTGTTGGACAAGTGACGTTGCAGATGTGGAATGTCAGGAATGGGGAAACATGGTGTATCTCAGGCAGTGGCAGTCTCTGCCCTGTGCCTGCTTGGTCCTGCGTGTCCCCCTCGTCTCTGCAGAGGTTTTTTCCTTCTCTGTTGTAATTTTCTGATGTTTATCAGGATGAAGGGATTAGAAAGAGTGGAGGAGATCAGGAAAAGGTTCCTCTTTGTTAGCCTGGGAATACGCGCAGGAGAAGTTGTGGATGCCCCATCCCTGGAGGTGTTCAAGACCAGGTCAGACAGAGCTTTGAGCAACCTGGTCTAGTGGGTCCCTGCCCAGGGCAGAGGGGTGGAACTGGATGATCTTTAAGGTTCCTTCCAACCCGAACCATTCTATGGTTCTATGATTCTGTGAAATGAATTCATGTGGATTGAAGCCCACCGCTTGCATGGTCAGCTCCATTTTGATAAGCACGGGAAGGTGCTGTCTCTGGAGCTGCCAGTGTGGAAGGGAGCTCAGCAGGAAGGGGAAAAGTAAGTCTTAAAATGTTAAGGCTTAAAAATAGGGTCAGTTAAGCAGCTTGAAGTCATTCTCTGAGGCTACCTTAACCCTCTGACCTTCTTCCCGTGGTGGTGCTTTCAGTGCCCGGCTCAGCTGCCTGGTTGGGACAAGGACTGGCCACCAGAGGACCAGAGGGTTGGCCTTTTCCCAGCACCTCTGCTGCCAAATGCTTCTGTGACTTTTCCCCAGTGATTTTGTTATTTTTATCTTCATTTGCAAAGAGTCTCCGTTTCTGAGTTCTTACTTTTCTTTGGGTTTGAGGTTTGGGTTTGAGGTTTAGGTTTGAGGTTTATTGGTGGAAAGGACTATCTGCAGGCGAAGCAGCAGTAATATTGTGCAGCAGCTCTTCTGAAAAAAAAAAAAAAAAAAGACTTGCACTCTTAGCAATTCCTCAATAATAAAGTGTCACACATCACTGCTGCGTGTTCTGTCAGTTATCTGGTGCCAAGTGGAGCTGCTCTATCTGAATGCAAGAAACAGATAGTGTGAGGTGATGACATGTGAACTGTAACGTGGGAAAGAGCAATGACAAGCTCTGCAGCGATGAAAACAGTTAAAAGTGTCTGGTTTGTATTTTCAAAAGTTCTCCAAGGAGTTCACATACTTTAAGTTAATTTCGAGAGCTCGGGATTAGAAGGGGAAAAAAGGTTATGGGGTCAGGGTTACATAGATGACGGTGCATTTCTTTACATAGAAATTAATCTGTTCCTTTTAACCTAGACTGCAGAACTAAATACTGAGTTTCTAGACATCATATCTTTTTGATGGGCCTGATTCTTATCTGGTGTAAAGTCACCTGGTCCAACTCACCTGACTTCACTGGAGTCACGCCGTTTTTCTGCTGAAAGATCTGCCTTCTGTATTTTAAGAAAATTGGAGTATTCATTGAAGTTGGCTGCAGTAGGAGACATTCTTTCAATACCCACTGTGTCAGCCAAGTCTTTTTCCTTGAATAAAAAGTTGATTCTTTTCAGAACTTTCTGGCAATAGAAGTTTCAAAACTGGAATTTGGAATAATTGGATTAGCAATTTTTTGGAGAAGCACATTTAAAACTTCAGCAGTTCTTCTTAAAGTCATCTCCAACACAAGACAAGTTACAGGATAGTTCCCTGTCCCACAGAAATCTTCTGGATGACAGGAAAGAGGAAGTAGTAGAGAAAAATTGCTGAATTTTGATGTGTTTTTGTGACTCACATTAAACGACTCAGCCTTGCTGGGATGTGCCAGGGAACTCTAGGAAATCTGTCAGTTGCTGCAGAGACAGGTTCCTCAAAACTTGTTTTTAGTCTTTCATTTTCTTAATGTCTATGTTTATGTACAGCCTCATAGCATAATTATCTCATATCAGAATATATATATATATGTACTTATACAATATACATATGTAAAAATACACAGTTATGCAATGTATGTATCCAGCTTATGCAATTTTTTTCCATGTATTTAAAAAAAGCTCTTTTTTTTTCAGTATGGTGAGACCAGTACTGCCAGTGAAATCTACTGTTTTCCTGCATGTGTGTTTTTTCAGTCATTTCTTGTGCTTTGGGTGCAAGCTTTGTGCCCGGGAAAGATGCCATTTAATTTAGAACTGTGTCCCTTCCTGGCACGGGCAGAGACATCGTGGCACCAAAGGTCCTAATATCAGGGAGAAGAGGTGGTTAAACTTGTACCTGTAGTAGATGAACATTGTGTTTCCTGTTCCCCAGAGAAATGGTTTAATTCAAAATAATGTTAGTCTTTAGAGTTCTGTGGCTTCATGAGTTCCTGGTAAATCAGCCCCTGCTCTGGATTCCTGTCTGGGGGCTGTGCCCGAGGGGGAGAGGGTTCTTGCATCTTGGATCAGGGTGAGGGTTCCCTTTGTGGTCAGGGCAGGGCAAAAACAAATACGGAATCATACATGTGGGAAATAAAGTGCAAAGTTGTCTCTTGATGCAAACTGATGAATTTCTTGAAAATAGATGAAAATCCTTTCTTAAAAATTGTATTTTTTTAGATGATGATGGTACGCATCATAGAAATATCCAGAGAAATGTAAGATAAAAGATAAGACATGAAAAATAGCTTTGTGATGTGTATTAGGTAAGGTTAACGCTGTAAGGGTTAATATTCCTCTGATGTCAGATCAAGTTCCCTCAACAAGGCAGAAGAGCTGGTTTGAAAAGAAGGTACAATATGTGCGTGTGACTCTTCTCTTTTTTTTTCCTTTGCCTTGCTTTAAGACCCTTAACGTCGCTTGTCTTTTCCCAGGTGCCCCTTACTGAAGCCGTGGAGCCGGTCGATTTGGAAGAATATCTTATTACCCACCCCATTGCGGTGGAGTCCGGACCCCTGCGAGACTTGCTTGAGTTCCCTCCCGATGACATCGAGGTTGTGTACACCCCCAGAGAATGCCGGACGCTGGTGTCCGCCGTCCCCGAGGAGAGGTAGGAGGTGACAGGGTGACACCTCGCTCAAGGGAATGAAGTGTTCTGCATCTGAGTATCTGCAAGGCTTGAAACCTGGAATTTTTCTCTGTAAATGCCTGAAAGTGTAAATACAAACCAAAGTAGAAATTTTTAATGTATGTTTAAGAAGTCATTATCACGTCCGCAACTTTGAAGTTGTCTATTTTTATTCTTTCAACAGTGAGATGGACCCTCACGTGAGGGACTGTGTAAGAAGTTACACAGAAGACTGGGCGATTGTCAACAGAAAGTGAGTTCCCCTGGGGTATTTCTCAGCTTGATTTTGTATTTAAATTTTTGCAGGGTGACTGTCTGGCATGAGGAGGCTCGCAAATTATTGTCCTGGCTACCGATTTCACGGGCCCTGGCTTTGAGTTGCCCAGCTCAGCTGAACTGATGCTTTGTGTTTAGATGAAGTGATGCTTTGTGTTTGGAAAATTAGATCTCAGACGTCAAAACCCCGAGGGGCATTTTTGAAAATCTAGGCCATTTTAGTCAGCAGTTGCTTCTTTAGAATGGTAGAGAAATTAGGGAATGCAAACAAGTAAAATTACTTGCAGCATTTGTGTCTTTCTTTTAGCTCTTTTTAGAGAGAAGTTGCATTAATTTTGTAAAAAAGTAAGATTTATGTGTATTCACAACCACCTAATAGATAAGTTGCCCTCTGCAGTTTTCATTTGTGCCCAGAGAGACTTTAAGAAAGTACATAATTTAAACAAATAATTGTTAATATGTGAGCTAGCACAACATTTACCTAATGAGTTAACAGTTTAGAGAATGTGCATGCATTGATTAATTGATGCAAATTAGCAGGAAGGTTTCTGAGTAGCTTTACTTGGAACATACACGCTCTCGGATGATTGAAAGTCTGATGACTTCAAGAGCTGCTGTCGAGGAGGAAGTGATCCGTGTGATGTGCGTCACCTACAAATGACTTGGCTACAGCTACAGCTCTGCCCTTGTGGCAGTTGCTACAATTCACTGGTTTAATGTTGTCCCGACAACCACTTCAGGGGATGCTGAAGATACACTGTGCAGTGCTAAGATGACCTAATAAAAGTGTGTTTTGTAATCTCATCCACTGGGGGGGGGG
>JAOQGH010000015.1:4126797-4141786 GCA_025769975.1 Gallinago jamesoni | reverse complement strand
CATTGCTGGCTCATGGGCATCCTGTTGTCCCCCAGGACCCCCAGCTCTTTCTCCTCAGAGCTGCTCTCCAGCAGGTCCCCCCAACCTGTCCCGCTGCGGGGGGGTTATCCCTCCCCAGGTGCAGTATCCATGGATTCAGTGTGTATCCATGCCCCTGCCACAGATGCTCCGTGGGGAACGGTTGTGGGTGGGATGCACAAAAGGCTCATCTGTATGAACCCACCATTGCCCGTCGAGAAGCATCGCAGAGAAAGCAAGATGCTGTGGTTTTTACTTTTTTTTGGCTTATTTTCTACATTTCCCTTTTCCTGTGGCTGCTCGTGTTTTACGCGTCTGGGTGAATCTGTGGATGTTCTCTTGGTTTTGCTGCGTTGTTGGGTTCTTGTTGTTGTTGTTGTTGTTGCTGCTGTTGTTAGCAGGAAAAAAGCTGACTCGATGAACTTGCTTGACTTTTTCTAACTTGCTCAAGGCAAGGCGATGGGCAGCATCCTTAGCAGATCAGTTCCTCATACGGATGCTCTCCCATCCAGCCCGGTCCCTGAGGATGGCTCTGCCTGGATGGAGCTTTCTTTTCCTTCTCCCTTCTCCCAACGGAGGTGTCGAGACCTGGAGGTGGCCCCATAAAAAGGCACCGGCAATAAGTTATAAAGCTTTTAGCAGCGATGGCTGGAAGACACAACCTGCCACATCCACATGAGATGTTGGCTCCATCGGAGGGGTTTATTGCAGGGAGGGTGATGAATTGGCTCAACCCCCCCGGGGAAGCAGGAGGTTTTCTCCACATCAAGCTCCCCGGAAAGGTCTCTTTTGCCACACGCACCCTATTAAGCTCGGTTCTGGGGCGGGAGATGAGATTTAAGGGTCTGTGGAGCGGAGGAGGTCAGCCTGTGGGTGCTGATGTTCCCTTCTGGCTCGATGGATGTCACCGGGACTAATTTAGCTCAGATTCATAAGCCCCGAGAGCTGGTGTGAGAGGAGATCGATGGGTTTCCAGCCCAAATCTCTCCAGTAAGACTCATCCCAACCTGCAGCCGTGGCAGGAGGGCGAAGGAGCAGGGAGCCTTGTATCACCCGCGACACCCACTCGGATGCAATTAAAGGGGGCCTCTGAGAGGCTCTTAATTATTGCAGCCACCTCTGTGTATCTGCCGGGGCAGAGGGGGAGATGTTGGCCGTGGGGAGAGGGATGCTCAGACACAGTCCCCCCACCCCGGCTGCTTTTGTGTGATGCCCCGCTGTGCTGCGTGCCCTCCCCGGGATGACAAAGCTGAGGCTGAAAATAAAAGCCTGCCTCCACAACCCAGCATAGCAGAGGGGTTTTTTGGAGAGGAGGAAGGGGACGCTGAGCTTGTGTGAAGTGATAAATTCCTACACATTGCATCGTGTGCGTGGATACTCCCTGTGTAGCCGCCTTGCCTGGGGAAGGGGCTCCGTGGCTCTCAGCACTTGCTGAGCCAAGCGCTGGCCAAAAAAAAAAAGAAAAAAAAATGCACGAAAAAGTGTTATTTTACACACCAGGACCCTGATTGCCTCTTCTGCTAAAGGTAAAACCCTTGGGTGAGAGTATTTGTGGGCATCGGCTGCAGTAACCCAAAGGGACAGCTCGGGGCTCCCAAACTACTGTGTAAATCGTCGAGTCTGCTAGCTGTAATATTAGCTTTTAAATTTAATAGCATTTAGAAATAAGTTGTATGTTTCTATGAGATTTACTTGCACAATTAGAAGCCTGGAGGGATATTTTTTTTTTTTTTTTAAAACTCAAAACGTTGTCATAAAAGCTCTTGGAAGAAGAGGGAGAAATGGCGACAGTTTAACTCTTCTTTTTAGCTCCTAAATAAAAGTCTTTAAACTGGATCATTTTGGAGTAAACTTTCCCATACCCATTAAAGGAACGCAGCTACAGCTGGAGAAGTGACAGCATAAATATAAAGTTATGCATTCATCTCTCTCTCCCTTTAATAATTCCTGGATTTATCAGCTGCAAAAAGAACAGTTTTCCCTCTGCCCCCGACTCAGACACAACCTGTGCTCCGGCTGGAGCTGGAGCTGGTCCCAGTCCCCCCCCGTCCCCCCCCCGCCCCCGCTGGAAAATTAGCTGTAATTAGCTTTTCTCCACTGTGGAGTGGAGATAATTTTGTGGAGGGAGGGAATGGCCTTGTTTTACAGAAGGGGAAGCTGAGGCAGGGTGCAAGGAGGAAATAGCCCCAAATTGAAGGTGAGTATCTATGAAACAGGGAAGTCCTGGGGGCTGGCTGCAAATACAGGCAAGTTTCTATTGATGGGCTGGAGCCTTCATCCCTCTCCATCTCACCCTCATCCCCAGCTGCTCCCCTCGCTGCCGATAAGCCGAGCTGCCGTTAAAGTGAGGAATCACCAGCCGCACTGGTTATTTTAAATCTTTAATAGACATATTACCTTACATTAAGGCTTCATCATCTCCCTCCCTGTGTAAGCACAAAGAGAGCATCCATCACAATTAGTGTAACATCCCGAAAGGCATAAAGAAGACGGACGGGAGCGCTGGCGGGAGGTGGGAAGCGCCGTGCCCCGTCTCACTGCGGGGCTGGGGTACGATTCCAGGGCAAACCCTGCTGGGGGCTACTGGCCCAGAGGGCTGGCAACGCAGCCGAGCGGGTACCAGGCACGATGGGACGCTGCACACCTCTGTGGATGCTCTGCTACCCGCCCTCCCATCTCCCGCCCAGTGCCTGGAGTGGTGTTATTGTGTGAGAATCTCGGCCTTCATTAAATAATAATAATGCTACTAATAATCACCATCGTAAAAAATAACAGTAAGTTTCCAGCCCTCGTGATTCCCGTTAAAAGCTAGAAATATGCCCTGCGTCTCCCGACCCGGGAGGAAAAGAAAATGTAAATCACGGTTTATAATTGTTGTAAAAGTCTCGCGTCGTTAAGCCCAAATTCATTGGGTTTTGGGGGGAAAGAGGGGCCAGGGAGGAGGCTGATTCCTCCTCTTATGGTCTCTCCTCCTGCCTCCCTCCTGGCTCAGGGCTGGGTTTGTTCCTGTGTCCGGGATGCAGCCAGGACCCATCCGGCACCATGAGCATCCACAGCCCCGGTCCCAAAGCCGGTACGGGGAGGCGAGAGCAGGAGAAGGGGAGTTCTGATGGTTTCTGCAAGGCCTGGCTTTTCAAGGACTTCCTAAGCAGGAAAAGCTAAGAGAAAAAAAAATCTCCCACAGATATCAGATTTCTGTGGTTTTATCCCAGTTTTACTCTAATGATGCTTCTCTCCTGATCCCGGGGTCTGTGGGAGGATGCTTGGCAGAAGCGAGGCTAAGCCCTGGATCCCGGGCAGGAATATGAAACATTAAGGAGCAGCTAATGAGAGGAGAATGGAAAGGAAGCTTTTCCCAGCAGAGAGGGGTGGACGTGTCAAAATAAAACCCAAAAAGCCCAGAGGCGCTTAGGGAAGAAACGGCAGCCGGGAGACGCCAGGGCAGGGGGGCTCTGCTCCTTCCTCAGCCTCCACGGCTCCTTCCTCAGCCTCCACGGCTCCTGGAAGTTTCTGGGAAAAGCCCAAGGGATGCTGGTGAAGGGGATGGTTTTGTGAAGGCATTGGAGGGGGGACTCTGTGTTGGGGGCTCTGCCAGGTCCCCAAGGACCTCCGTGGTGGAGCCCTTCATCTTCCTCAGCAGATGGGCTTCAGGACCTCCCCCTTCCCCGGCAGAGAGAGGTGGTGCTGGGCTTTTCAAACAGGAGCTAAAGGGATAAATAACCTTTGTCTTGTTAATTCGGTATTTTGGGAAGGCAGGAACAGGCTTCATCCCATCAGGGCTGCGGTATTATAACAGAGCGTGTCATCACATCCTTAGAGCTTAAATGAATAAAAAGCAATTAAAGTTCCCCAACCTGCTGATCTGTACATGGCTTCCTCCCCTCCCACCGTTTTTTGTGTAGGTCTGAGCCATTAAAGAAACGAATTACTTTCTTTTTTACGGCTGTGGAATAGCTGAGGTGGGACCTGAATGGGTAAGCCCCGACTCATCGACCCCTTTGACTTGACACCAGCCCGGACCAGAATTAGTTTTTCCTGATGAGGCTTCCCCTTCTCGACGAGAAGAAGAGGAGCCCGGCCCCGATCACACCACTAAGAATTAAAAAATACACCTCCCAACCCCCTGCAAAATAAACCCAGGCCAGGAACGGGGGGGAGCTGGGCTGCGGGCAGGGGGTAGGGGTGGGAGCATCCTTCCCTGCGCGGGGAGGTGGGACCCCCAGGAAGAGGGGGGGGAGCTCTCAGGCCGGTAAATTTTTAATCAAAGGTGGCATCGCTGACGTCCCTGGGTTTGCAGCGCTCTTTTATCTCTGCTGAACCGCTTCCAGCTGGAAGGATCCCCTCTACCCGACCTGTATGATTTATACATCTGGAGGCAGGCAGCGGCCGAGGTGCGAAGCGCCGGCGGGGCCGGGACGGTTTCCTTCTGCTTTCGACCCTCCCTCCCTCCCTCCTTCGCCTTCCGCGCCCTGTGACCGATTTCCTCGCTTTTCTTCTTATTTCCAGTTGATGGCTGTGGTACGGTTCGCTTGGCCGCGAAGGCCAGGCAGCGTAAGGGAATGAAGCGTGAGAAATCGGGGCTTTATAACCCATAAAAACATTTGCGTTAGCATTTCAGGCTTGAAACATTTTCTACTTGCTT
Organism: Gallinago jamesoni; assembly: GCA_025769975.1. NCBI lineage: Eukaryota > Metazoa > Chordata > Aves > Charadriiformes > Scolopacidae > Gallinago > Gallinago jamesoni. Next base: position 4,137,126 of record JAOQGH010000015.1, on the reverse strand, counting down.
CATATGGAAGTTTTCTGTGTTCCCCCCCCCCCCCCGCCCATATTTCCATGTTAAAATGGATGTTTCTTGCGGAAAGTAATACTGCTTTGAAAACCAAAATCATAGAATCATCGAATTGTCTGGGTTGGAAGGGACTTTAAGATCATCTAGTCCAACCATCGACCCAAGTCTGATTAAAAAGCCCAAAGAAAACCATATCCCCCCCCCCCCCCCCCATCACTAAACTATGTCTCTAAGCACTATGGCAACCTGTCTTTTGAATCCTTCCAGGGATGGTGTCTCAACCCCTTCCCTGGGCAGCCCATTCCAAGGCTTAATAACCCTTTCAGGGTAACAAATTTTCCTAATATCTGATCTGAACCATCATAGATACTTAAAGGCAATCCCTATGGCCTTGGTTGCCTCCTGAGCATCCCAGCCCTGGGTGTCACATCCCCGGATCCCTGCAAACTGTGGGGTGAAAGCATCTCCCCAACGCGCCTCCAGTCTGGGAGCGTTCATGGTAGTTTGTTCCGATGGTTAATCGCCGCCGCTATAAAAAATGTGCTTTATTTCCCATTTGAATGTGTTTAGCTGTAGCTATTCGTTCCTGCCATGCCTTCCTCCGCTAGATTAAATAGCCCTTTAGCACCCTGTGTTTTGTACCCTGGGGAAAGTCTCACGCGCTCTCGTCAAGTCACACCTCATCCCTCTTCTGGGACAAGCTGGGCAGACTGAGCCCTCTGATTCCTCCACCTCAAGGCATCTTCCCAGCTTTCAGATGGCTCCATGCCATCCTCTCCTCCTCTCTCAGCATTCCCAGCTTTAAATTTGGGTATGAACCCCAGGAAAACCTGTAGTGCCAGGGATGGAGAAGTCCCTCTGGCGTGGTGGGACACACACCACATCCTCCTCTTCCCGAGCCCTCCTGCCCACCCACCAGCCCTGCTTCTTTGCTCTCCAAAAAGATCTCCTTTCCCCTCCAAAAAAGCCCAAAGCCCCTTCTGAGCCAAAATAGTTTATTCCTCTCTGATGGAGGCAAACCCAGAAGCTCAAGGCAAACCCAAAGCCCTCGTTGGCTCCCATCTTGCGACGCCTTCGGTGGAAGGAAGACCAAGAAGAAGCTTTTATGGAATTTGATTTTCCCCTTTGAAACCAGGGGTATTTTTTTTTCCCGAGGAGGCGGACGCAGACGTGGACGGGGAGTGTATAAATAGCCGGGGCTGGGAGCAGAGCACAATAGCTGTCACTCGACCGCAGCAGAATGGGGACATAAGTGGTAGCAGATGAATTTCCTCAGCAACAAAGATCCTGTTTTCATGCAAATACCTCTTAGTAATAAAATCCAGGGGAAAAGAAAGACAGATAATGTGTTATATAAGCAGAATTATCTTGGCACAGAATGCTTCTTTCAAGGGTTTATTTTTTTTTTTAAATTTTTTTTTAATTTTTTTTTTTTTTTGAGAGACATCAGCAGCCTTTCAGCAACTTGATTTGGGCTGCGAGGGAGAGCGGCGGTGACTGATGTGCAGCAGAGAGAGGGCTTTAAGTCGCCTACAAAGCGCTGCATGAATTTAACACGAGCAGCAGCCGAACGCGAAATGAAACTCAGCAATAAGATTCCTCGCCAGGATAACACGGGCCTCCCTTCCCCTTAGGATTTCCGAGCGCTTTGCAAACATCCATTAATTAAGCCTCAAAGGAGAGCCCGTCCCTGGTTTTATGGCCGTGGCGAGATGGAGTTTTCTGCTCCGCTGCGGCGGCGGGGAAGGCACCCGGCCTTGGGATGGAGCTGGGAGATGACCCCCCCCACCACCACCACTTTTAGCCCCTTAATCTGCTGCGAGATGGCCAGGAGGAGGAATTTTTAACCTCACAGCTCTTGACCTTGCTCTGAGACTCATTCCCCGTGTCCCTCTTGGGATGTTTCCATCTCTGGTGTCACCTAAAAGAGCTCCAGCCTGGAGAGCAGTGCTGCCCCTTCATTCTTCCATGGTTCTTCCATGGAGCCAGATCCGTTCCCAGGAAGCTCTCTGTTATTTCTCCCTCTATTTTCCTTGTTTTTAAGCTTTTTTTGGGTTTGTTTTTTTTTTTTTTATTTTGTGTGTGTGTGTGTTTCTGCAACAAACCAGCCTCATTTATCCACGTGCAGCCCATACCCTGAGTCTGTACCCAGCCCACCTCTGCGGATGGACATTCCGTGGGGGAAGTAAAGGGAATATCTGCAAACCAGGAATGCCAGTCCACGGGCTGGTGGAGAGGCCGTTCCACGAGAGGGAAAGCAAGTGCTGGGTGCCCTCGCTTGCAGACCTAATTAAATATATGCCTGGTGCATTGGCACATCCATACCCTGTGCCATCTGTCTGTGTTTGTCACAAAGTACTTGGTTTTCCTCAGCCTGACACGCGCCACAATAAATTGCCTGAGCCTGTTATGATAATTTAATGTAAAAATGGAGTGAGACGGTGCCTTTCAAAAGAGAGCACAGCGTTAAGCCTGCAATTCAGGTCCAAACCCCCCCCCCAAATTTCAAACCCCGGGGAGGCTTGAAATGCCAACCCGTTTCCAGATCCAAAGCCCAGGCCCGTTTCTCTTTGAAATCTGACATTTGGAAGCTGGACCCCGATTTTTGAGTGTTGAGCATCCAAATGGAGCTGAGCTGAAAGAAAGAGAGCTTGTTTGAATTCCAGCCTCCCCCGAGGAGCTGGGCAGCTAAAAGCACCAGGTGATTCCTCCTGCTGTTTTTGCTTTGAAAGAGGGGTGTCACCCTCCCCTCCTCATTCCTACCCTAACATAGCTCTAGAAATTCAGGTTCTGCAGATATTTCACTGTTCCTTGGTTCTCCTTTGCGTCCCGAGCTGTTCCACCTCTCCGACCGGTAACTCTGCCCCTCGTGCTCTCTCTGGAGGAGCCAATGAGGAGCTTTCAGCTCTCCTGGTTTTGTTGGTCCCCTGGTTGTTCAAGCACTTGGCTCCAGTGCGATGTGTTTCTCGAAGCCCATGTTAACTTTTCCGTAGCTAAAAGGTCCCTTGTGTTGTCCCTAAAAGCGTGTGTCTCCATCCTGCCCCCTCCCTGGGCACGGGAACCTCAGAGCAGCTGCCAGTTGCGGGGATGAAGTTGGTCTGTCCACTGGAAGGAGAGTTAATTTTTGCTAATGAACACAAATTTGGGGCAGGATTGGTGTTTTTCTTCCCCGCTGCTTGTGTCCTTGCATGTCCGTGATGGGCTCAGCTGCAGATGCAGTGTCTGGCTGTGGGTTGAGACTCCTCCCTGGACCACTTTTGGTGGGAATTATGCAGTTGCTTGAAAAAGTTCTACACTCTGCTGGAGGAAGCCTCATTTCCTGAGGGAAATGGTGTTAATGGTCCATCTGGGATCACAAGATGTTCCAAAGCTGTGACGATGGGGTGAGAAGAGGGGGAAGAGGCTGAGGTGGGAAAGATGTGTCTGACCAGGTGCCACTTTGGTGAGGACGAGAGATGTGGGAAAGCACTGGGATGGGACTGGAGGAACTGGGAACAGCCTGACTTACTTTATTGCCAGTTGGAGTGTTTACCCATGGGCCCCGTCCTGGAATATTTTGTCTTTGTTTCTTCCCGACTAAACCTCCGAGCTCCTTCGAGACCTTCGCTGGGTGAAGGAGGAAGGGAATTTGTGCCAGCGGAGAGCAAGAGCCTCCAGTGGCAGCGGAATTTTGCGATCCCTATTGCCATCATCGCGGAGGAGGTTGTCATGGTGACTCGAGGTGTCAAGAGACTGCTCCGGAGCCGGGAGCAGGGGAGCGAGACGCCAGCGGAGGGCGGGGGGGGGACAGGGTGAAAATGGGGAAAAAAGTTGACAAAAGTGCAGGAATGAGTAAGGAGAGAAAAATGCCATGGGACGGGGAGGAGAAAAGATTGAAAAGAAAGCTCTGTGGGGAGATTTGTGCTTTATTCCCTTCTCTTTATGGACCCACCAGGCTGGGATGAGCAGGGACTGGGGGTCCAGACTGGGCTTTCCGGGTTTGGGAGGCAGCAGTTTTGCAGCTTTTGCCCCAGACGCCCATGAAATGGAATGGGGGCATGAAGATGGGGATGGACAGAGGGTTTTTTAGGGGGAGGGGGGCAGACAGGGCGTCTTCATCATCCCTGTGGGCAGGGCTTTGCAGGGATGTGCCAACTCTCTTTTCTCCCTCCTTTTGCCCTCTCCCCCCTCAGCAGCCTCCGCCGAGCCCCCTTTTCCCGAGCACTAAATCTGCAAAGTAAACCCCAGCGAGAGCACTTTCCAAGGGCTGCCGGCTATGACAGATGTTATTTTATGGAACACGGCACCAGAGATGTGAAATACATAGTTCATAAATGTCAGGAGGAAGGAAGCAATATCCTGGATTGAGGTCGTTTGACTTTTTTTCTCTTTTCTTTTTTTTCTTTTTTTTTTTTTTCTTCTTTTTTTCCCTTCCCCTCTCTTGTGAAAGCATCTTTCCAAGTAAACAGCAATCCTCCAGGCCTGGCTGCCATTTGGAGCGAGGAGCACTTTGCCTTGGAGAAGGCGCCGGCACTTGGGGGAAGTGGTGGTTGAACGTGCAGCTCATCTGAATGTTGAAAAGGATATTTTCTTTTATTTTCTTTCCCCCTCCCCCCACCCCCCATCCCGCCTCTTCGCAACATCTGTCTGAGAAACTCAGTGGCAGGAGATAAGGGCTGAGGCTTTTCTTAATTGAGGTCTCCAGGGAGGGCACTGCAAGTGTGTGTCTGTGGGAAGAGAATACCTACGTGTGTGTCTATGTATGTAGATATCTACATGCATAAGGAACTGCAATTAATTAGGCCTCTGCTAAGTAAGAAACGAGCAGGGTTTCCACCATTTCCAAAAAGCTTGATGGTTAATGTTGTTTTTTTCCCTCTCTGGATGCTCTCGTGGTCTGTGTTAATGTTCAGCAGTTTAATTTGTAACCCACCCCACCCTCCCCCCCAAGCCCCAGACCCCGGCAGCATCCCGTGGCAGTGATTTATCCTGGCAAACTACTCCTCCTGCCCCAGAACCCGAGCTGACAAATCCCAGCCCCCCCCCTCCCCTTCTCTAAATTCAGTGGTTTTTAGTAGAAGGAAAGTGTCAGAAAGTGTTAGGGAACGCTGCGGCGGCTTGGCGGGGGGGCTGGGGAGGGCAAGGGGGGCAGCCTAATGTCACTCCCATCTGCCCGCCTGTCTCTGCCGAGCATCCTCCGCCCGGTGAAGTGCTTTTCCACCCGGGCACAGCTGGGAAGCCGACAGATGTGGCATTTAAGGCTAATCCCGGGTGACTGGCCTCCCCCCGGCTCCCCGGGCTGTCACATCTGCTCAAGTGGGGCTGGCCGGAGCTGGCACAGTGAGGGGGGGGACAGTGCTGGCCACGCCGGCCATCAGCATCCGAGGACCACGTCCTGGGATAAAGGATATGGCATCATCTCCGGCATCATCTCCGCCATTCGTCATTTTGTCTTCGTTGCTTTACCCGGGAGAACATCCTCAGGTCTCAGAAGACACCACGTCCCTGAGATTTTTGGAGCAAGGGGGGGGTGGGGGGGTGTGTCGCGAGGCAACCCGTCAGATTGTTATTTCAGAGAAGGGGCGAAAAAAAAATAATCTTAAATTTCCTTGTACTCTCGCCGCAAAGCTACTTTGGGCTGGAAAATAGGCCAATTTCCACCTTATCTAATGCTTCCAGCTGCGATGTGAAAAGCTCAGAGGGGGGAAAAAAAACTGCATCTCTCACGTTATCTCTTAACTGCAAAGTTTAATTATCCTCGGCCGCGCTGCTGAGACGTGGCCGTGCCCAGGCTGCTCCGAGCTGGGGACAGTGGCACGAGCAGGGGCTGGGGGTGGCACCGGGAGCTCAGATGTGTCCATGCCAAAGGAATAATAATTGAATTTTGTCACTGGAATGGGACAGGCAGGAATATTCCCCTTCCTCCTCCCATGAGCTCCGAGTTTCTGTGATGAGGAGCACCAATTTCTTCTCTTCTTGTTCCCCAAGCTCTGCGTGTTCTGTGCCCCCACGCACAGAAACCTGGGTGGGATCCCTTCGCAGAGATGCCCATCAATTATTTATAGGAGGAATATATTTGTTTTGCTCTTAATTTATTCACCATTAGCTTCATGGTAAATAGAAGAGAAGAAAGGGGAGATGCACAGATGTGGATGGAGATACTGAATAACTCTACAGAAATAAATCCACTAAAGAGGGGGCAAATGTTAGAGAACATGGTAGGGAGATGAGACTTAGAAGAAATAAAAAGCTTTAATCTAAGTAGGGCTTAAATACACTTGCAAATGTCAGCTCCTTAATAGCTTGTCCTAAGTCTCAGCATGTTAGAAAATATAAATGATGGAGAGATCCTTCTCTCCTCCCCATTAGCTAATGTCATTAGTTTTATACATCTACATCTGTTCTCCCTAATTGCAGCTGGCCTCTTAGGTGGTTGGTTTGGATTGTATTTAATTCATTAATTTCTCTTTGGGTGAGGCTTTCTTCTTCCTCCCCCTTCTCCTTTCCCCAAACTCCTCTTATTTCCCTTTAGGATTCCATAAGAAATTGAATTCTTGCAGCTGATGCGTTCAGAAGGGCTGGGGAGCAATACGGTGTGATGGCTTGTTTTTTTGGTTTTCTTTTTCTCTTTTTTTTTTTTAACAATCTGCTCTGCTTTGGCGACTTGTGATATTACATTAATGAAATATTTAATGCAAACAGTAATGGAGGAAAACGGAGGAATTTTGTTCCTGGATTTCAATTTAGCCATCCCCTCTGCCGGGAGGTCTCTGCACAGCCTGAAAAATGAGGGCAACGCTCTTGGAGCCGGTGAGACCTCCTCCTACCCGGCGAGGATGGGGATGATAGGGCCATGTGTGCCCTGGTGCAGGCAGGGAAAAGCTGTGCCAGGTCCCTTGGTGGCACTAAAAGGTCTGGTGACAGACTTTTTAGCAGGGTCTGTTGCGATAGGACAAAGGGTAATGGTTTTATACTAAAAGAGGGGAAACTGAGACTGGGTATAAGGAAGGAATGTTTTCCAGCGATGGGGGTGAGAGCCTGGCCCAGGTTGCCCCGAGAAGCTGTGGCTGCCCCATCCCTGGAGGGGTTCAAGGGCAGGTTGGAGGGGGCTTGGAGCAACCTAGTGTGGTGGGAGGTGTCCCTGCCCAGGACAGGGGTGGGACGGGATGATTTTTAAGGTTTCTTTCAACCCAAACCATTCTGTGATTCTCTGGTGACAGCCTCACACAAGCTGTGCAAGTGCCTACCCCATTGATCACGAATTTGGATTGTCACCTTTGGGTGCAGCCTGTCTGTACAGAGACCCCAGGTCTCTGCAGGAAGGGAAAATGGGTGAGGAGACCCCTCTCTGCCACCCTTCCCCCCCCCCAAACTGTTGATGAAATCTCTTTTCCATTCTTTTCTCTGCTCCAGCTGGGGTTTGGCTGATCGGCCGCAGTGGTGTTAGGTTGGATTGCGCTTTTTTTATTATTTTTTTTTCTTTGCAGACTAGTATTTTCTTCCTGGCTCTGTGGCATTTTTTGTGTACTTGTCAAGGACACCACTGTTTAGGGAGAAAAAAAAAAAACCAACCACACCCACCAAACCCAAAATACACAACACTTGAAAGACTGAAAGATCAAGATCTTTGTCATCTAAAGGAGTAAACCAACAGTGTGATTGCAAAAAGCCCCCGTGAGGATCCTATCTGTCATATCGCTGTCAGCTTTGTACTAAACATCCATTAAAGAGCATTTACATGAAAACCAGGCAATCTCCTCTCCAATCAGGAGGCAGCCTGATCCTGCTGCCAAATTGATCTCGGGCCAGACTGGTCTGGTCAAAAGCAATGAGATCTTTTCTTCCCAAACCTTCCCAGACCTTCCCAGGGGTGAGAGCTCCAGGAACAGGGGGCTGTGTCCCATCCTCCTTCCCAGCTGAGCCCCAGCTGGGGTATGGCATCCTCTGGGATGGTCTAATTCTTCCCTCGCTGGTCACACCAGTACAGAAACTGGGAATGAGGGTCCACACACTTTACACCAGTCTTGCTCCTAATCCCCCAGATTGATTCCTTCTCCTTTGGGAAAGCGCTTAGAACACCTGAATGAGGGATCCATGGATGAGAATTGGTGACCAGCCCTTAAACCGGGAGCCTGCACATTGTACAACTCTAAAACCAGTATCCCAAGGCTGCGATTGATGGGAATTCTGGCATTAACAACCAAGACATCGGATTTCCCGATGCAACAGTCACCTCTGCTCCAGCATTATGCATCCCCAACAGGGATGCTCTGCAGCTCCTGAATTTTAATCCCCCTGAAATCACTTGTTCCAAGCCCTCTTAGAGACTCTCTTCGGGGCCCCTTGGCTCTGGCTGGGGAGGTTTGCAACCTCTGGTCACAGCTTGAAAGCCCAGGAGTAATGCTCTGAGAGTCTCGTATAATTAAATTGCGCCTGTAATTAACGGGAGTGTGGAAAAGCTCATCATGAAGCCTTGGAGGAAAAACCCACGAAGGTCCCTGGCAGGTGAGGGTCTCTATTCGGTGCCCACGGACCCGTTATGGGGGATTTTAAAGGCTGGCAAAGGGAGCCGTGGCCAGTCCTGGTGTCTGGAGGCTGAAGTCAACCAGGCTCTAATTGAAATAAAATCCGCACTCTCATCTGGCCTGGTAATTAATCATGGGGCCCATTACCAAAGGTCAGCTGCCTGTTTTTTTTAAATACACAGCCTGACTCCATCCAAGGGCAGTTGTATTTGAGGTGGGAATTACCGGGTGAATTTATACGGCCCTCATTACGCCGGGTGTCAGGTTAGGTGTGGGAAACAGCACTTTTTTTGGCCTTAAAAATGACAAATCCGTGAAATCCAGACCAATTCTGCTGAAGTTGACCTTCTCTTTCAACCTCAGGCCCTGCAGCTCGTTGTCCCTCCCGGTTTTGGGCAGGAAAAGGGATGGGGAAAAAGCGAGGAGCTGTGAATTTGCCGGACCCCGGGGGTGGCAGAGCCCAGCCGTGGTGTCACCCGTGGGAAACACCCGTGTGGCAGCGAGGGGTGACAGCGGAGCCGTGAGCAGGAGGCAGAGCATCAGCCGAGGTGCCAGGGGACTCGGGGCTGAGCGACAGGGAGTTAGAAAGATGCTCCGGGAGAGATAAATGCAGGATAATAACGGTGTGCAGGGGATCAGGGAAGAGGCTCAGGAGCGAAGGAACAAATCTTTGCCTGGTATTAATGAACAAAGAGGGCAGAAAGCGCTGGCAACGGGGCTTTCTGCATAGAAAAGTCAACGTCTCTGATGAGCTCTTAACACCGAAAGGAGCTGAAATTTCTCCCCAAAGCCTTGGGAGTTTCAAATGCACCGTGATGACACGTAACTAGGGTTTTGGGTAGATTTGATATGGGTTTTGGTATCGCAACCGTGTCGTTTTGGGAGGCTACGTGTATTTTTTTCACCTTGTAGAATATCCCCGCTTTCGGAAGGTGCTGGTGATGCTCTGGAGGGAAGGGAAGGGATGAGCAGAGGTGTCGACAAAGCCAGATGGCACCACCACCATCCTCAGCTCCTCCGTAGCAAGGCTGGGATTCAAATCCAGCTTTCCAGGGTCCGGTTTCAGCAATGTCTTGTTGCTCAGGGCCACTTGCGGGGAGCGCTCACAGGTGGTTTTCCATATGTAGGGAAAAGCAAACAAAAATAAAGCGTCGTCTTCTACCTCTTGTTCCCGGTTTGGGCTCGAAGGAGCAGCTCACACACGCCTGTGCTGCTCACCAACAAACCCTCCGACCCCAAAAACCTCCCGACACACAGTGCTCCAAGAAAGAATGAGCTGGAAAGCTGGGAATTGTTCAGCGGAATAAATCAGCCACTAACTTAAATAGTTCCACGGAGAGGGAGGTTAATGCACGGGGCTGAGCTATTTGCAATAGAATGTTGAAAGATCACAGCCCACCTCTCCCTTCCCATCGGTCCAGGGGGAAGTTTCCATCTCCCTAACAAATACCGTGTCTTTGCAGAGCGGGCAAATTATTCCAAATGGCTTTTTGTGGAGTCACGGTGACATATGTTGAAACATATTTCCGAGATGCTGGGAAGACTGCAGGGGAAGCGGGAAGCTCTTCCCCCTCTGGAGGAGATGCTCTTAAAACTTGCTGGGGAAAATCTGGTGCAAATGTGTCCAGGGCAGAGCGTGTGATGGTGTAAATCAGCAGAACTCCAGGGCCAAAGCTCCAGCAAAACACGGGGAGCTTCACCCACCTCCCTTGAAGGTGGAGCCCTTCAGATTTATACCAATCTCAGAAAAGAGCCACCATTTGCAAGGGAATATTTCTAGGTTTAGGGAAAAAGATGGATTTTGTCTCTTAATTAGGAAATC
>JAOQGH010000015.1:4072135-4085455 GCA_025769975.1 Gallinago jamesoni | reverse complement strand
TGGCAGAGGCTGCCCAGGGAGGGTGTGGAGTCCCCTTCTCTGGAGATCTTCAAGCCCCCCCTGGATGCTCCTGAGTGGTGTGCTCTGGGCAAGGGCCCCCTTTGCTTCCTCTTCTTTGGCAGGGGAGTGGGACTGGATGATCTCTAGAAGGTCCCTTCCAACTCTGACAATTCCATGATCCTGTGAAATGGGCAAATTATAGCTTGGGGAAAGCTATGATAAAAGGAGAAAACACCCATTTTTGTGCTGGCCTGTGGAGGGGACGCAATCTCCCGTCCAGGTGGGATGGCAGAGGGGTCTCCAGGCTTTGTTCCCAAGCAAGGTGCCGTGGTGGTACCCAAGGTGATGCTGGTTTGGGTGGGCAGATGCTGTGTAGCCCCATGGCTGCTACTCACGGCCGTTGGAGGTCAGGGGGACACACGTGGGGCTGGAAGGGAGAAGCTCTTTGCTTCATCTGACACGGAGGAAGGGAAATGGTGAGGACTTTCAGAAACACACGGGCACAATTTTAGGTCCTCTGGGAGTTCCCTGGCTATTTGGCTGGAGGTGAACAATTAGGGATTCTGATGCAGTCAGGTATATTAATGTCCCTCTGAAAGCTTCAGATCAATGATGGAAGGGAATGAAATAGAAGACATGCATAATAATAATAAAAAAACACCAGAAACTTTGCTTGACACGATGACATTACTGATTTTTTTATGATCTTCTCAAATAAACTCTATAGCAGTTATTAATTTAGCATCGTTAATAGCTCATCCTTCAAATGTCAGGCAGAAACCGAGGCTGCAAAATGGGATTACTATGGGTTGAGCTGGAGGGGGAAAAATAGTAATCCAGCCCTGAAGGAGCCATCCTGGCTCGGTCCGAGAGCTCTGCTCAGAAATGGAGTTTCACCCACAGAGTGTCCATCCTGGATGGATCGATGGCTCCATCCCAAAGGACACGGGAAGCAAACAGCAGGATCATCCTCATTGCATCAGTCATCAAAAACCCAAATCCATACTGGTGGGCGGGGTATTTTTGGGGGGTTTTGGGTGGTTTTTTTGTGGTCACCCACCATTGAGGAGGGGGCACAGCTGCATCTCAGCAGCCCCGGCCCAGGTGGAAACCTCTATTTAAATAACCTGTTAAATAGGGGCTGGAGGTGAGTCACTGGAGATGCTGGAGGAAGGGAAGCTGGTCCTTGAGAGCAACTCCTTGTATCACTTTTTTGCAGCCTCAGAAGCCAAATCTGAGTGTTTCGACAGGTTTTTGCAGTCAGTTTTGCATGCGGGCCCTGCCCACCAAAGTACAGGTATGTGGTGTAAAAGTTTTTTTTTTTTTTTTATTTTAACAAATTGCAGGGAGAGGGGAAGGGAAGGAGGAGAGAAGTGTTTTGCTTTGGCCAGAATCCCCGTGTCTTCTAGTATGATATTCCTGCTGTTACCCCCAGGAATCAATGCTCATGAATTTATTAAGACCAAGAGGCTGCTGTATTTGCAGGAACGTGAAAGCAGTCTGTTTCTAACCAGAATGCAAATTGTGTGTGTGTGGATAACAACTCCGTGTGTGTGTGTAATTTAATTTTCTGGTGTATAAAGAAAAAAAAAAAGGAAATATTAGAAAAAAAAAAAAAGGTGTAGACGTGACCGTAGTCCCAGCACTTCAATATTGCTGTACAAACAACGTGGGGATGTATTAAAAGTCGGTGCCTCGGTGTCGGTGTACACACAGATTGTGATGTGTGTCACCAGGGAGAGAGGGGCTGCTCTCCAGCATCCCTGGAGGTGTTTGCTGAAGATGGGAGAGAAAAAAAAACAAACTTATTTTTGGCTGTTAATCACCCTTCTGCTATTCAAAAATGAGAATTTTTCCATCTGGAAGTGTCTTCCAGCCCTGACCGTGTGTACGGTGAGGCTCTGAGGGTGTAGGTTGGCTCGATACCCCTGCATCCCAGTAAGCAGGGACTGTTTTTTGCACTGGGGTGGGTAGAAATGCTGCTGTGAGGCCTCTTCCCCATGTGCAGTCTATGAAAGCTGAAGATAAAATCGGCCCTGATGCATCTATCTGCCCGTCTCCTCGGCAGATGGGGTGGTGGAGGGGGAAAGGGAGGGTGTCTGGGGACGTGGGGGTGCTCTGCAGCCCCCTCCACCCCAGTATAGCCCAGATCCTTTCACCAGTAAGGGTGCCCTGACCCAAACAGCATCAGGCTTTAGCATCCTGGTCTGGTGGGAGGTGTCTCTGCTCAGGGCAGGGGGGTTGGAACTCGATGGTCTCTAAGGTCCCTTCCAACCCAACCCATTCTATGATTCTAGCTGTTTTTCTTTCTTTGCCCAATTCATGGAGTAAATAGTGTGAATTCTGTGACTGGGGGGGGGGGAAGGTGGCTTCTTTCTTAATCCAGCCTGCAAAGCTCCCCCAGCCCTGTCTGATGTACCCCAAGCTGTGAATTTTGCTCTTCCCCTCCAAAAAAATTCCCCCCAACCCTTAAATAATCAGGGCACTTGTAAAGGCAGAGGTGACTGGCACGATGCGGTGGGGATGCTCCGGTTCCCGCGGTTTGGGAAGCTGCTGGTAGTGAGCACAAGTGATGCTCCAAACGAATTCCCACCTTTCTCCTTCATCCCGGCTCCTCTTCCTCACACGGTGCCGTTGGCACCTCTCGGCAGCAGCAGAGATGGGCAAATCGTGGTGGTGTGGCTGCTTCTATTTTTTTTTTCCTTTTTTTCAATGCTGTGAAAGTAATTCATTCTTATTTAGGGAAAAGGATTGAAAAAAAAAAAAAAGGAAATCATTTGGGATTGACTCAGTCTTTCATTTGACCCAAGGTTAAATGTTTGTTTCATTTTGGAATTAATTATCTCCTGCTCAAAAAAACTTCCCCAGTCAATGTGTCAGAGGAGGGCTCCGGGGGGGGCAAAAAGCCACAGTGGGAAGAAAAGAAGAAGAAATTTGTCCAGACAGTGAGAGGGGGAGGCCCTGGGGTGCTCGGGGTGTTTGGGGAGAAGGATGGAGGTGCTGCTGGAGAGTTGCTCTGCAAATCTTGGTGTTACCCAGTGATGGTCTACTTTCTGGACAGAGATGTGTCCCATGGCTGGGGCAGGACCCTGGAGGAAAAGTCCTGCTTGGTCCTGGGGGGGTCCTGAGCCCCCCCCAACTCCCCCAGTGCTGGGGGGAGCAGAGGTGGCTCCACAGAGCAGCAGGAAGGTCTCCATCGCACCAGGTCTATGGAATGGGATGTTGGAACCTCCAGAGCACTGAGCTGCTCTGGGTCATTTTTCAGTGGGAAAAATAAGAAAGGGAGGAGGAAAAAAAAAGATAAAAATCCACAAAGAGGGAGAAATTGTGTGAAAAGGCCAATGTCTGCAGAAGCCCAACTCTAAACAAGCACCAGTCCAAGGGGTGTGAGGAACAAGGGGCACCAGGAGGTGGGAGATGTCCCACCGGTGGGTGACTGCAGGAGGTGAGGGGAATCCTCTCCTGCCTCTGTGTGTCCTGTCCCCCCCCAGCTCGGGGGGGTTGTGATGGCAGCTTTCCTAAGCACACACTTGGATGCGTGCCCGCTCTTCATTCAGATATAATATACTGATTTACAGAAGAAGGGTAAAAAAAAAAAATTAAAAAAAAAAAATAAAAAGAAGGGAAACGGAAAAAGCAAACCCTCAAAAATTCAATTAAGGCTGTTGCCTCCTTTAGAAAGAGAAGGCTACTCACTTTGAATGTGGTAAGTGTTCCTTTCTTCTGTAAATCAATTTAGTTTATAAAATGCAAAAGAAGGAGGGGGGGCGAAAAAAAGAAAAAGAGATGGGCCTGGTTGTGCATTATCAGCCCAGGGGTCCCTCACCTCCCGGCGCCGCCGCTCGCTTATCTCGCTCGCGTTCCCTCTCGTCGGTCCTTCCCCTCCTCTTCTTTTTAATTAGTATTTTTTTTCCTCTTTTTTTCTTTTTTTTTCTTTTTTTTTTTTTTTTTTTCCCCACCGAGCAGAATGGGCAGGATGCCAGGTGTCCGGGGTTGCCAATTCTCCTGTTCCTGTTAACAGCTTTCTGGCCATCAATATTTCATTCAGGGAGATGTTAATGGCTTTGAACCCTCTTCTTGGGTGCGCTCCAAGGAGGACTCGCCACCCTTCGCTCTGCTCTGCTGTGTGTCCCGCCTGGGACAGGCTTCACCGCAGGTGTTTGGGAAAGGGAAACGGGCAGCAGCCTCCTGAGCTGCCAGGAACACACAAAAAAAACCCCAAAATAACCCCCTCAATATCAGTTCTTCTGGCCTCTCCCATCCAGGTTGCATCCCCATCCCTTAGGAATGGGTGCGAGGCGCATCCCGACTGACTCGTCCCCGGCACCATCTGCAGTGAGTACAGCCCCCCCCCCCCCCAACAAAAAACCAAACCACCAAACCCAATTAAAGCAAATTAGGTTTCAGCACAAACAAATAATGGGAGAGCAGCGATTGCTGGGCTGTGTTTGCCCAGCTTTCGAGATGCCACCTCTCCCTGCATGTTAAAATGGAGCTTGGCAGATGCCCGAGAGCATCCCGCGGCCCCGTCTCGCTGCGGCAGCTCAAAGAAGGTCGGAGCGGAGGGGACAGCCTGGGGACAGCCTGGGGGGGGGGTCAGTGGCCCCCAACCTGGGGCAAGGAGGCAGCCGTGACCCCTGTTTTCCCCGGCGGGGATGAGGCAGCTGTAGGATGTGGTCTGGGCAAGACCTAAATACTCCAGGAGCGGTGGTTGTGCGACGCGCATCCACCCAGCACCCAATAAACCAGGCTCTGACCTCAACTGAAGGCTCTCAAAGCCACCGCCGTATAAAAACTAATGAACTGGCCTGAGGAGGAGAAGATGCTGTCATTTCGGGCTGGGATGAATTCCCTGTGTCACCACAGCAGTCTCCTGGCTTTTTTTATATTTTTTTTTATATTTTTTTTTTCTTCCTTTCCAGGGATGAAAATCAGAGCCCGTGCCCGGCCGTCCTCGCTTGGCAGGGTCGGACCCCGCCGGCAGCGTGGCTTTTTGCAGGGGATTATGACAGGCAGGGGCTGGGTGGCTGCTGGGAAGAGAAGAGGGGGAGGAGGAGGAAGGAGGGGGGAAAGCAAATGCAGAAACTGCTCGAGCTTAACTGAGCCTCTGTGCTGGAATTCTTACCCCAAATCTTCTAATTAATAGTCAGGATTAGCAGCTGCTGGGGTTGGGTCTTAGCCATCTCATCCTAGCAGCGCAGGGCGGCTGTGCTCAGCATCCCGAGCACACGGCAGCCTGGTCTAGACTACTGGAGAAATAAGTTCGCAAATTAAACAACAAACAACAATAACAACAAAAAACCATTAACATTTGGATGGAGCCGTTCCTTGTGGTGGGGCTGTTTGGAGAGGGAGGATTAGCTGTTGCGGTGCCGTTCCTGTTAATAAACCCCTTCTTTGTACTCGGGGTCTGGCTCCCATTGCCGTAGGGTGTTTTTTTTCCCCAAAATGTTTCCCACCCCTCCTGTGCTGCAGAGATGTTCTCCTGTCTGTGGGTGCTGCACCCAGGGCCAAGCCCAGCCCATTCCCACCTCTGGGTGCATCTCTCTTGCCCTGGCTGCTGCTGTGGACACGGTCCATCCCCACAACCAGGCTAGTCCAGTCCTTCCCAGTGCTTTCTGTCGGTGTTCCAGTTGCCTTTGCCAAATCCCTCATGGGAATGTAGCTAAAAATTTGTGCCGTGGGTGCCCAGCAGCTGGGAATGAAATTCTTTGCAGTGAGGGTGCTGAGACACTGGAACAGGTTGCCCCAAGAAGCTGTGGCTGCCCCATCCCTGGAGAGGTTGAAGGTCAGGTTGGAGGGGGCTTGGAGCAACCTGGGCTGGTGGGAGGTGTCCCTGCCCAGGGCAGAGGGGTTGGAACTTGATCTTTAAGGTCCCTTCCAACCCAAATGATTCTATGATTCTTCCAACCTGGTCTGGTGGGAGGTGTCCAGGTGTCCCTGCCCAGGGCAGGGGGGTTGGAACTAGATGGTCTTTAAGGTCCCTTCCAACCCAAACCGTTCTATGAATGGTCCAACATGATCTGGTGGGAGGTGTCCCTGCCCAAGGCAGGTGGGTGGAAAAAGATGATCTTTAAGGTCCCTTCCAATCCAAACCATTCTGTGATTCCATGACCTCCTGGAACCCAGGCTGAGACCTCATTTCACCCCGACCGTGGCCGCTCAGCTCCCTCAGCGCTGTGGGAGATGCTAAACCCATGGGGGTCCCACTGGACCGGGACATCCACCCTCTGCGAGGGCAGTTTGAGCCTCGGTGGCTTGAACCCTTGGCCAGGAGCAGCCCTTTGTCCCCCTCGAGGAGCCGGGAGCAGCTGGGTGGCCGTGTGGCTCACTGGGCAGCTTGTAATAGCTTTTTGTGTTATTGGATTTGTGGTTTTGTTGTTTTTTTTTGCTTCTTCACAGCGCTGCTTGCTCTTTTTCTTGAATGTACAGTAGGAACAAAGGAGCTCAAGCTGTTTGTCTTCATTTCTCCTGCTGTCTTTCTTCCATTCAATCCTCCTGCCTCGCCAAGCGGGTTATCCCAGCACCGTGTGTGTGTGTGTGTGTGTGTGTACACACATCTGAGATGGGATGTGGTACCCAGGTCCCCTCCTGGGCTCCCGGTGCTCTAGGGGGGGCAAGAAGGCTCTGGGTTAAGGCAGATGGGGGGGTTTCAGGGTGCGTTTTGCCACCTGTGGTGCTCACAAACCCAGCCCCGATTTTGCTTCCCCCGTGCATTTTTCGAGTGCCGCCTTCTGCCAGCTGCCTGTCTCGGCTCCGACGGGCACCGGCAACTTTTCCTGCCTCCGAGGGGGCGTTTTGGAAAAAAAAATAAAAAAATAAAAAAAATAAAAATCCCAGCTGTATCGGATAAACGCCGAGCTCCAAATGGGGGTTCTTCAGAGCGAAAACACAGCTGAAATAATCAGAGGCCACATTGTTCCTGCGCAGAATGGAAAGCAGCTCGAGCTTCACCCCGACTTTGAAGGGTTTATGAACTTTGCTGTAACCCCTTTTTGCTGAAATCCCCCGGGGTTGGAGAAACTCCCCATCCCTTCCCTGGGGTGTCATGTGTGGGGAGGGGACACCCAACAAGGAGAGTCTTAGGGACTGCTTGTTTTTTAAAAAAAAAATTAATGAGTTTCCAGCCGTAGAGGTCCCTCGGGAGCTACAGGTTGGGGTTACTGGCAGCACTGGTGTGGGGGGGAACTGGGGGGGCTCGAGGGGGCACCAGGGACCCGCAGCCCCAACCTGCTGCTCCCCCAGTGCCTGGCACAGATGAGCTGGAGACACTTGACAACTTCCAATTCTCTTTTATGGAGCTCGGGACTTGTTGCCATCTGCTCCCGAGCGCTCAGCGCGGATCGGCATTCGCTTTTATGGGTTTAATTAACCTAATAATAAACCTGATGTGCTTGGGAGGAGGGGGCGAGGCAGGCACTGGGGCTGGGAGTGCGTCCTCCCAGCAGAAGCCTTTGGTTTTAGGGCAAAACCCGTCTCTGAACCCAAAATTGGGGGAAGCCACGTGACAGTGGTGCGGTAATTCATTACTGCTGATTAATTAGCACTGTGTAGACCTGCTTCAGCAGCTCTTGGTGGCAACTGCCATCCCCTTTCGCAGCCTCCATCCCTCCCTGGGTGTGAAAAAAGACACAACCACGTAGATTTTTGTCCTGTTCCCTGTACAAAGCCAGCACATCTGGGCTCCCAAATCCCTTGAGCATCCTGTAATTTGGTCCTGGGGCTCATAGAACTCCTTGATATTCCCGTTGAGGGAGAAGACCAGCTCTGCTTGCCCTGGTTCCAACATCCCTGAAGCAGCTGGGTCCCCCTTTTGCTCTGGCTCCAAGGAGACTTTTTAATTTCATGAGGTTTTTATTTCCTTGCTGGGCTGTAAAGATGTTTTATCTCAGAAAGGCTGCTCTTTTTTTCTTTTTCTCTTTTTTTTTCCCTTTAAGCATAGGGGGAAAAACAAAGCCAATGGAAACATGCCCTTTGGGTGGATAAACATACTTTTCTCTCCTGTTTTCTATGATGAATGTGCCGGGGAAGGGGAGGCAGGAGAAGCGGAGGGAAGGATGGTAGTTCTAAAAGCGTGCGTGGATGTTCGGGCAGACAAACAGCCATCGCCTTTCCCCGTGTCGACGGGGTCACGAAGTGGATAAATAGATAAATCTCTGTTTCCTATTTCCTTCGGTGGCTGAGTCAGGGAGGAGCGGGATGGGGAGATATTCCACCGCCGGATACTCCCCGGCCTTCGAAAGCATCACCCCTTCCTTGGCCGGTGCAAACTGCTTTTTATCCCGCCGTCATCTCCCTGTTAATTACTTTTAAACTCTCTTTTGCCGAGTCTCACCTGCTTTCTTTTCCCTTATTTATCCCTCTTTGTATTATCCCTGATAATACCTCTGATGTCTTCCCTTCGTCCTGGCGGGATGGTGGTGGGTTTGTGGATGTGTGCGAGGGAAGGGGGGAGAGAGAGAGACTGAGTTGCTTTCTTTTATCTCCTTCCCATTCCGTATTATCCGTATTATTCCCCGTGCCGCCTCCTGAAGTGTGCTATAATTGCCTCTGAAAGCCCTGCCTGCCTGTCGTGTCTCCTCGCTCGGGGAGGGTAGCAACGAAATGCAAAAACTGCTGCAATTTCAAGGCGTTCGGTGTCTTTTACGCGTTTCCGCCCCGTTAGGAACATATTTAATAAAGTTTTGACGGGTGGAAAGAGGCCCGGGAAGGGATGATGAAATTCTGAGCAGCAGCTGCCCTGCACCGAAGGGGAGGGGTTAAAGGTAATGAATAAATGGGCTGATTTCCACTGGAAATGGGATTGTAAATAAGCACCAACACACACACCCAACCCCCCCCCCCCCCAACACCACAGAGGGCAGATGCTGTACATCCTCCATCAGAGATTCATTGGGTGAAATAAAGCCCCTTGATGAGGGCTGATTGAAAAAAAAAAAAAAAAAAAAAAAAAGATAAAATGAAAATTAGGAGATTCCCGATGAATTTAACTAAAAGCTTGGATGGAAAAAAAAAAAACCACAAAACAAAACACCAAAACCAAACAAGTGAGACCTGACCTTCTACTAGAACTTTCTGAGCCAAACCCCAAAGCTGGGGAGAAACATGGGTCCCAGATAAGTGGTTTAACCCGCAAATGAGTGTTTTAACCCCCAAAACCCAGCTTCCCACCCCATCACTAGGGGTTGGGGGGGTTTCCTGGGGGCCTCCCCATCCCCGGGCAGGCAGGGATGCTGAATACTCCGGCAGTAGCCTAAGGCAAGCAGGTGCTGGAGAACATATCTCACATAAACACAAAGATAGGCAGGAAAACACCCTGCCTTTCCTCGGAGGGCTGGCACAGCAAATAATAACCTCAATCCAGGAAGAAATTGTTTGCTCCGACTCGTTCACGACGCCTGAACCCTGCGCCGCCCCGTTGCCGGGGAGAAATACCTGCAGGCGGCTGCTAATTGCAGCCCTTCGTTTGGCCAGGCCCATCAGATTAATTAGCGGCACCCCCGTGTCCTTCCCCTTGCTGGGAGGAAGGCCATCCCAGTTCCCAGCTCTTCCTCAGCCGGAGTCCTCGGCGTAGGGATGCTTTACCCTAAATTCCCTTTTTTTTTCCCCCACTTTTTCATGCACACAGAAGATGCTGCCGTGTCTTGGTGACTGTAAATACATTTAAAGCTCCCAGCAGAGACATTAAAGCCCCACGGGGGGGTCCAGCCTGACCTCCCACAGCTCCAGGATGGGATCCTCCCGGGGACCACGTAGCTCCCATTACCCCCCCCCCCCCCCCGCGCTATTTAATCTGACAAAGAAACCATCAAGGGAGGGGAAAAACGGTTCCTCCAGTGAAAGCCAGTAGAGAAAAACAAATAGCTGTTTCCAAACATCCTGAAGAGCTGTGTTTGGGGGGGGGAGAGGGGGTGCTGATTATTTAGAGGGGCCTATAAGGCTCCAGCACCCCCTGTAACCCCGGGCGCCCCCCAATTCCGCCCCCAGCCCTTAAAGAGAGGTCAGTGATGCCGCCTTAGAGCTAATTAATAGGGGAACCCAAACGAACAAACCAGTGCCGGCTGCTTGCTTGCAGGCAGGGCTGGAAATGTTAAGCTCTTTGGGTTTCTTTTTTATTTTTTTTGTGTATGTGTGGTTTTCTTTTTTTTTTTTTTTTCTTGCAATGATCTAGCACTGCCTTCCCTTCGCGGGCCATTAGATAATTTAAAATAAAAAAAAATGGGAGAGAGCATGAGTCACACGTGTGTTGTGCCTCCTCCTCCCTCCTTCCAGTAAGGAGGCACGTAGAAATGAATTGGGAATTTCTGGTGGGGAAGTGGGTGTTTTGGCTGGGGGAAGGCTGGTTTGGGTGGGCAGAGCTGGGGATGGGTGCATCCAGCACGAACGCACTCCCAGAGCGATGGACCCCCCCCCCAGGAGAGCTAACTGCTGCTGGAAATGGGGGGTGTCTTGGTTTTAACTCGAGCTAGAGGGTTTTTGGCTCCGCTGCTCCCATTTACGTACTCATAGGGTGATAGAGGTTCCCAATCCAAATCGATGACAGCTCTGCTTTTTGCAAAACCACATGAGAAGTCTTAATCCACCCCAGGCTCAAGTTTGTTTTTGTATAATTGTTTGAAGTGGAAGCCATCTGACCGAAGCCAGCAAGATGAGGTGATGTAGGTTTGGCATAAATGAAGTAATTTCAATTTTTAGCCCAGCTCGGGCAGAGCTGCCCCGATCGTGGCAAAGAAACCCAATGGAACCCATCTCAGACAAAAAAACCCCTATTGTTTTACTGTTCCATAGCGGCACAGCGGGTCTGGTGTTGCTCTTAATGCTACATGACAAGTAATTAACTCCCCAACAACTGCCTCGTATCCTGTCTGGGTGGGAACGGGGCATGGCATGCCTTCCAGGGGCTCCCTAGGTGGAAGAAGCCAAAGTTATTATTCTTTATATGTAGTCTTTATATATATATACACACATATTCTTAAATATTTTTAATATTTTTTATTTATATATTTTTAAATATTTTTATATATATTTATTTTTATATATATTTATTTTTATATATATTCTTTATATATAAAGAAGGCCGAGTTATTATTCAGGGAAACTTTCTGCGGAGTCTGGAGCGGTGACTCTGCCTCCTCCGCGGCTGCCAATACGGTGCTGCATCACTGAACTATATAATTGCATATTTGTTCCTGTTGGTTTTTTTTTTTTTTTTTTTTCCTTGAAATATTAGGACCCAGTGTATAATTCCGCGGTGCCTGTGCGGCAAGTTCTGCGGTGTAACTACAGGAGGGAAAGCGGGGGCGAGGGGAGCTGCGCCCCCGGCGCGGTTTTGTGTAATTAAAGCAAAATTGGAGTAAAAGCAGGCGGGAGGAATAAATCCAGTTGTTGTTCTCACCGTGCTTCCTCCCCAGGCCTTGGTGCTTGGTGCTGAGCTGGTCTGTGCCAGGATGAGCCCTGTTGTTTTCCTGTTGTTTTCCCCTCTCCATCCTTTTTTTTTCTTTTTTTTTTTCTTCTTTTTTTTTTCTTTAGAGAAATAGCTCAGATTGAGGTCAGAGGCAGAAAGACACAAGTTGTTTTTTAATTTTTGCCAGCTCCTGCCTCAGCAGCGATGCATGAACCCACCAGGTCTGTGCTCGTTCAGCTCCCCCCCCCCCCCGCCTGGATGCCAAGAAACCATATAAAAACTGGAATATTTGGGTTTTTTCTTTTTCTCCCCCCTCCCTTTATCCCTGGAAGGCACACACTCACCCAACCCGGCGGGTTTAACTGACAGCACCTACAGCACCTTTTCTCCCTCTGCAGCAATAAAGGGGCAGGAAGAACGCCGAAAATATGTGACATATTGGCAGAATTGTTCCTAACTAGAGGGTTTTTCGAAGTTGTCTGAGTGTCAGCAGCTCTTCTCATAGCCTGAATTTATTTGGCACCGTGTCACCGTTATCTCTGTTAAACAAGTCCTCGTATGCACCTTTCAGAGCTTAAGAACACCTGGGGGAAAATGTATTAGGATCTCTGCTTTCAATCTTGCTGTAATTTCTGCCGGCCCGATGCGGGGAGGGGGGATGGAGGGGATGGGGAAAGGAAACCTTAATGCCGCTGCTGGGGATTTCCCATTTATTTATTTATCTTCCTTTAGATCCAAAGTGACATTTTGCATGAGGGAGAGGGGTTCTGGCCGGTGGCCCCTCGGAGGTTTGTCCCCGGTGGTCCCAGGCCGGGTGGGATGGCCCCATGAACCCCATTGCTCTGCCTATTTTATTTTTCTTTCTTTTTTTTTTCCTTCCATAATGCCTTCTGTGCACATCGGGAGGGAATCAGGGGGATAATAAACTTCAGATGGTGGTGAAACTCCAGCCCAGAGAGCAGGTAGAAAAGAAACCCCAGCCAAAAAACCCTCGAGCATCCCGCTGTTCTCTGGTGAAAGCCTTAAAAGAAAGCGGGAGCTGAACATAAACCCATCCCCCGGGCAGCAGAGCTGCACCTCTACCCCTTTCATGTATCTCTGGGTTTCTTTACGCCCACCCTTTGGCTATAAAAGCTGCACATTGATCCACAAAAAAAAAAAAAAAATCAGGATACATGCAGGGAGCATCCTGGCTCGGCATCCCAGTTCTCCCGACCAACTCTGTAATGGATCTTTGCTTTCCAGCATCGTTGAGTTGAAAGACTCCAGCCTAGAAGTTGCTAAATAAAAATCCAATGTAGTGGCTGGGTTAGGAATGCAATCGTGGCAAAAAGCAGGGTGTCTGATGGGGAGATGGTATTCAAAAAAATAAAATAAAAATGGAAGACGATTTGCGCTTTGCCCTTCCCCCTTTTCCTCTGGGGCCACAAACCCTTCAGATTGTGCTTCCAGCCCCTTCATCCCTCTCCTGAAGGTTGGTTTTCGGTTTTTTCCCTGTGAGGAAAGTGAGCTGGAGCAAAACACGTTCCCAAAGGATCCTTTGCCATGTGTTTCTGGGGAGAGTGGAACAGTAAAAATTAATGCTATTGCCTACAGAGGTAGAAACGGGTTTTATTTGGCTCATTAGCAGGAAGGATGGGGGGTCACAGAATTGCAGTTGGAAGAGTCCTCAAAGATCATCCCATGCGCAGGGACACCTTCCTCAGGGTTGGTGTTGGGGTGCTCTAGGCTTGGTGGGCGTCCCATGGGCTCCCCACCTGGGGGCTGAGATGGGTGAAGGATGGAAAATAGGGGGATTTTCCCCTCACAGCACGGGGGAGGCTGGGCTGGTGGGGACATAAGGACAGGGAACTGCTGGAGAGGGGACAGCAGAGGCTACAGAGATGAGGAGGGGCCTGGAGCATCTCCCTGACGAG
>JAOQGH010000015.1:4005850-4020545 GCA_025769975.1 Gallinago jamesoni | reverse complement strand
ACTGGTCCCAGTGCTCCAGCTGGGGCCTCCCCAGGGCAGAGCAGAGGGGCAGGATGACCTCCCTCCACCTGCTGCTCCCCCTCTTCCTGATGCACCTCACTCCAGGGATCCCTGGAGATGCTTTAATTTTGCAGATGGGGAAACTGAGGCAGGAAGATGCGAATGGAGAACAGCTCCACAGTCTGCATCAGCCCCTGCCTCCCAGGATAACCCCCCCCCACACACACCTCCTGCTTTTCATCCCAGATTCAGATATTTTGGGAATTTCCTCCAGGGGGCTGAGGAAGAGGGACCAAGGAGACATCCCCGGGATGCTGAGGGGGCACGGCAGGGACCGCTGGCACGTGGATGCCCACCCCGAAGGTCTCACCCGTGGCACCAGTGAGTTCTGCAGGGTTTTTCTGGCTCTGCAGGGAAAGCACCAGCTTCTGTAAGGAACGAAGCGCCTGAGGGGAACCCAAAGGCCCCTTCGGTAACGAGCTGTGAGGCAGAGCCTGGACGTAATAAAAACTCTGTGATTTTTCTGGAAGATGCTCTGAGAGCTGGCTCCGTGCTCTCAGGAAGAGCCACAGGCTTTCGGGTGGTTGTGGGGGAAATCAGCGTCAAGATTTTCCCCTGAATTCCTCGGGGCTCGGACTGTGATTTGTCCCCAGGTCCCCTCAAACATCCAGCACCTGCCCCTTGAAGCCCCCTGGGGTCCCAGAAAATCTCATCCCAAAGCCGACGTCTCCAGAATCAGCCCTTTTGGGCAGCGAATGGGCTGGCTGCTCTATCTGGGAGCACGTCTGTATTGCTCCTCAGGTTTTTTTTCCCAATCCCCTCCAAAGCCTTGGCAGAACCGCTACCGATTTTGCAGCAGAAATATTGGCAGAATAAGCTCACGCTACAGAAAAAAAAACAGAGGGAAGACGGCACCGAACCAGCCCTTTCCCTGGCACATCCTTCTCCCGGCAGATTCTTCTCCCAGTCAGCTCTAATGCCCCACTGGGAGAAGCAGAACCTTCACCCAGGAGCCTTTTGGCCCTTCCCGGATCCAGACACACCAATTAATTTGGGATATTCTTATTATTAATCCTCCAGTGGTGGCACCAGGAGAGAAGCAGGCACTCAGCATCGCTGGCTGGTGCACACTGGGTTATTTGGAGTGTTCCTGCACCCCAAAATCCCTCACGGGGCTAGGCATAAACCCTGCCAGAGACCCTCCCTGAGTACTTTTTTTTCTTTTTCCAATAATTTCCCTATTATTTAGAGAAGCACTTGCTGCAGCGGGGGGGCATAAAAATCACCCCTGCTCTGGGCAGCCCCCAGGAGGTCACAAAAACTCAGGTCTATGCCCTGGGAAACACCCCCCGCCCCGAGCCCAGGGGGGATGGAGATGTCTGGCGAGAAACACAGGGAATCAAACAAAAATAATAAAAAAAAAAAAAAATATAAAAAAATGGAGTTGAGATCAATAAAATTGTTTCGTTTCAACTCTTTCTGATGGATGGGAGCGCAGGGGGAGGGCTGCCTGATGGATGGGCGTCTCTGGGAGGCAGCTGGGTGGATAGGATTCCCTAAATGAAATTGGGTGCATTTCAGGAGGGTATTTTTTTTATTATTATTATTATTATTTTTCGACAGCTTTGTTTCCACTACGTGCAAACTCCATCGCAGTCGGGACGCAGCGACAGGAACGACGGGGACAGGGATGGCCACGTGAAAGCAGGAACCCAGGAGGAGCCACACTCTGTTTTATTGCTTTGCTCGAAGGTTAAATTCATGATTTTATTCATCTCGGTCCCTTTTTTGGGGGGGGGGTGTCAAATGCAGCAGGCGGGAGGGTAATTCTTGTGCTATTCCTGCCTCCAACCCAGGGCCCTCGGGGAGATTTAGCACCTTCCCCGGATCTCGGAACGCTTTGGTGACTCCAAATCTAATCACCTGGTGACCTCCAGGGAGAAGGGAGAACCTGCTCCTGTGCTTAGACAGCAATGCCATTAATCTCCGAGGTAGTTAATTACACGCTTATTGGGCTCGCTTTGTCCCCCAACACCACGCAAGTTACAGCTTCTTTTAAAGCAAAGCCGCCCAGAAATCCCTCTTACGGACAAAATCGCTCCTGATCAGGTGAACACATCCCCCCAGAATTCAAATATTTAAATATTTAAGCTACTCCCTTGCTCCTCCTCCGTGGCTCATTCCCAGCACACGGACCCGGTCACGTTTGCCCCCTCACCCCCCCTCTGTTATTTTGCTGCTGTATCTCTTTTTGACAGGCCCGATGACATTTAGGTTTTCTGAAAGCTTCAATAAAAAGCACTTTAGCCGCTATCGCCTCCATCTCCTTTCCAGTCCAATCCCACCACCTTCCCCATCCCGGACTAAAATAGAGGCACGAGTTGCCTGACAGCCCATCACGGGGGGCACAGTTCCCCCCACCCCCCCCTTTTTTGGGAAGCCAAGGACAAAATATTTTGCCCAACGGCTTGAAAATAACATGATGAGTGGCAGAAAAGCCGATGGAAGCGGGGACAGTGTCCCAGGTTTATCCAGTCCTTCCTTAATGAGGGGTTGTGCGGGTACGGAGTGGGATGGGGACACGGCACGGAGGATGCCGGGCTCAGATCTGTGTCCCCATCCTCCATCCTCACCCCGAATTCTCCCATTTTACCATTATCAAAAGGCACATGGGAAATAAGGAGGTGACTGGAGACAGCCAACAGGGCTTCACCAAGAGCAACTAATCACAGAATCAGAGAATCACCTAGGTTGGAAGGGAGCTTTTAAGATCATCTAGTCCAACCAATGAAAAAAAAAAAATATAAAAAAATCGTGCCTGACAAATTTAGTGGCCTTTTATGATACTGCCACACAGTTGGTGGATGAGGGCAGAGCAACAGATGTTGTCTGTCTGGACTTGTGCAAAGCGTTTGACACTGTCCTGCATGACATCCTGGTCTCTGAATTGGAAAGTCATGGATTTGATGGATGGACCACTCAGTGGATAAGGAGCTGGCCGGATGGCCACACTCAAAGGGTTGTGGTCAATGGCTCAATGTCCAACTGGTGGCCAGTGATGAATCGTGTTCCTCAGGGGTCCGTACTGGGACCAGTGCTGTTCAACATCTTTGGGAAAACATCCCCAGCCTCCCTGGATGCTCCTGGACCAGGATGCTTGTGACCCATCCCTGTCCCATCCCAGCCCTGGCTCTACCACCATTCCCCATCCCCAAAATCCCTGCCCAAATCCTCCTCTCTGAAAAAAAACCACCCCGTGGCACCCAGGAGAGAAGAACCTTTGGGTGACCCACCACATTCCCTTCCCAGCCCCATTTTCTGCCGAAGCATCCCTCGTGCTGGGGATTTTCCGGGCGCGGGGCAGAACCTGAACCAGTTTATCCTGCTTGGGATGGGATGGAGGAGAGATGGAGGGGGGAATCCTTTCCTCCTCTCCCCATCCAAGCCCAAAACCACTGAGCTCCAACCCCATGGGCAGCCCCATCAGGGATATAATGGAAACACTGGTACTTCCCTGGCCAACTTTTTCCTGCGGGATTGAACCCCTCGTGGTCTCGCCAGGGAGGAAGGTTCCAGCGTTATTTCAAGCAGCTGGGTTTAGTTGGGGGTTTTCCTCACTCCCCTCCCAGCTCGGGAGAGCCATCCTGACCCACATATTCTCTGCCTGGCATCCCTGAGCTGCTTTTTTGGGGACGAGCCCCAACGGGGTCCCGAGGAACCAAACCAGGTCATCCCAGCACCGCCAGCATCCCTGCTTCTCCTCCCTGGATCCTGGGGGTGCCTGGGAAAGTAGGGCAGGAGGAGGATGCTCGGGTCCCCGCATCCCTGCCCTGGCTCTGCCAGCACCCCCCATCCCCAAACCCTCCTCCAAAATACACCCCAGCACCCAGGAGAGAACAACATTTAGGTAAGCTTACTTGGGGAGGACCTTATTTAACGCTGTAGAACTAATTGCATATGGAAGGGCTTCCCCCCGACTCGTCTGAGGCTGCGTCTCTTTAACTGCCCTTCGGCTTTGCCCCCTCTCCCCTCTCCTCTGGCTGGCGCGGGCAGGGGAGATAAGGGGAATTGGTATGCTTGGCAGAGACTCCGGCACATCGGGGATTTATTTTAATCCAGTCCATTAATCAATTTCTCTGTTGAAATTGAATTAACTGTCTTTCATCAGCATCACATCCTGGGACTTGAAAACAGTAAGAGGCACGGAGGAATGCAGATGAAGTGGCAGCCCTGCCTGCCCCTCCATCCCTGCCTGTCCCCTGCATCCCTGCCTGCTCCCCCATCCCTGCCTGTCCCCTGCATCCCTGCCTGTCCCCTGCATCACTGCCCCTCCATCCCTGCCTGCCCCTCCATCCCTGCCTGCCCCCACATTCCTGCCTGCTCCTGCATCTGCCTGATCCTCCATCCCTGCCTGTCCCCGCATCCCTGCCTGCTCCTCCATCCCTGCCTGTCCCCTCCATCCCTGCCCCTCCATCCCTGCCTGTCCCCTCCATCCCTGCCTGATCCCGCATCCCTGCCCCCCGCATCCCTGCCTGTCCCCGTGCAGGCAGCACCAGCCCCTTGGCTGCCGGCAGAAGGGATTTGCTGCCTGCCCGGCCTCTTCAAAGCATGAGTTTCTCGTCAGCCCCTAATTGGGAAACGAAGGAGACAAGGTGTCATCCCACAACCCGAGTGGGCTCCTCTCCCTGCCTTAACTAAACAAATTCACCATCAAATCTCACTCCTTTATACTCTTCTTATTGGGGCAGGGTGGGGAATATTTGATGAAATGCAATTTAAAATGAAAGCAAATCAGATCTGGCTCCCTGATTCAAAGGCAAAATGCTTATTACTCTGCTTTTCCTGCCACTGGGATCTCTAATGCTATGTAAATTTGACGGGCGCTGAAAGAAACCAGTCCTCACGTTTCTGCCTGGAAATCCCTCTTCTCCCACCGCTCCTCACAGGATAACTGAAGGTAATTGGGGACAATGACGACTGTCAAGGACTCAGAAATTCATTTATGGTCCTGTACAGGTTTTTTTTTTCCCCCTCTTCTACGGGTCACCACCGCCTTATCCTCACGTGGATCCCATCCAGTGCCTACTCGGAGACAACTCCACTCCACCTCCTTGGCTTGATCCACCATCTGCTCAGATCAATAGGAGCTCCTCCGTTCACATCAACAGACTCCAGAGCAGAGAGTAAACCTGGGCTCTGGATAATGGCTTCGTTTTAATTAGTCTTTGGCCTTCCAGTCATTAGTTCTCAACAGCTTAACTCGGCGCGAGGCGGAATGAAGACCCCCACTAGCGCATATTAGTTTCCAGCCCTGGCCTAAGAAGCAAGAAAGAAGAGTAGAATTTGCAAAAGAGTAAAGTTGCTGCATTATTTAAAAATTTGCTGATGAATAATTTAGGCAAATGAGTCTGTGAACATTAGACAATATTGCATTACAAAAGAAATCAATTACGGTATACAGAAAAAAAAATAATATAAAAAAAGCCCTCTTTGGCTCATTGAAAAACACTGCAAAGGGGAAGAATATTCCCTTTATTAAAAAAAAAAAAAAAAGGAAGAGTTTTAAATAAGAATCTGTTATGATAACCACGGTACGACCACGAGCATCTCCGCCAAGGGGAGGAAGCATCCTTCCTCTCCATTACCATTCCTCTCCTGGTTTTGGCAGGGTTGCCTTTGAACCCGCCAGGTATCGTATCCCGTTGTACGGAACCGTGGAGCCCGTTGGCTCTAAATACCCATAAATTAGCATTTATTCAGTCTCCACGTTGCAAAGGGCCCTGCTGGACTGCTGCAGGCAGCCTCGCCGAGCCCCTGCATCCCTCCTGGTGCTGTCCCCCGTTATTTAAAGGTCAATCCTTGCATTTTGGGGGCAAATTCCTTGCTGAGACCTCCCCCGAGCATCCCTAAAACCTTCGGAACTGGGAGAAGGGACCATAATGCTTCTTTCCTTGTGCTGGGAGAGCAGCTCCCTGCTAATATAGAAGTCCCTCGAAGCCAACAGCCATAAGGAAACTCCATATAAATATATATATATATGTATAGTCCCATAAATACAGGGAGAGGCTGGCAGCCGAGCAGCTCTTAGGTCCAAAAGGAATTTCAATTTCTGCCTGCGCTGAAGTTGGGCTTGGATTATTTTATTGCTTGATTTGGGGCTGGGAGGGTTTGGGGAGAGAGAAAAAATTAAAGCTCCTCAGGAGAGCACCAGGCTGGGGCGGGGAGGGGGCACCCAGGGGCTTCACTGGATCCCGAAAATGAGCTAAAATGTTAAACCTGTTCCTGCTGGTGGTAACTGGTAGTTGGTTTGATGGAGGGGACCTCTGTGTGTCCTTGATTCTGATAGCACCTGAGGGCAGGGGGGAGACTGAGGGCAGGGGGAGCCGGGCTGGTGGGGACACAGGGACACCACACTCTCCTGCCATCGTCCCCGTAGTGTCCTCCTGACACAGGGCACCGAGCCCCAGGGTCCTCCAGCCTGGATGCTGCAGAAGGCTTTGATGGGGGGGGAGGGCTTAATTCTGGACCTTTTCATTTAAGGATAAAGTAGAAGGAAAAACGCTTTATTTCCAGCCCTTTGCTTCCTCCATCGAGGTTATTTTTCTCCCCCGTATTTTCTCCCCCCTTCCTCTACTAGTGGCTCATAAAAAAACCTTTCTGTTGAGCTCTTTCTCTGGTCCTGGCCTCTCTCCTCTCTCTGCCCCGGGTTCCTTTGCTATTTCTTCTCAAGCACAACAGCCCTGCTGAGGGGGGAATGCTCACCGGTGGAGGGGGGATGCTCACTGGTGGAGGGGGGATGCTCACCGGTGGAGCAGAGCCCGCTCACCCTGTGCTGCAGGGACTGGGGGGAAACACAGTGCTCCCAGTAAAAGGCTCACCATCCCCTCCATCCATGTGTCACTGCCCAGAAATCAGCAGAATTACTCCCAGTATAAACCGGGGGGGGAGCATCCTCATAGAATAGAATCATTTGTTGGTGGGTTGGAAAGGGACCTTAAAGATTCTAGCTCATCCTGGCTAGAAAGGCTGTACGTTGTATCCTGATACCAGAACTCAGGAATTTTAAATTATTTCCAGCAGGGCTATGTGCTTTCTGCCTTTTGAACCTCCCGGTTCCGTTCCTTCACGAGCATCAAATATAGAAAGAAATCTCAGATGCTCCCACCTTCTCAAGTCTTTGAGGAGCCTCAAACTCCTGGCCAGCACACGGGACAACTCTCTGCAACCTCGCGCTGCCAGGCTCAAAAATAAGGATATTTGAAGCCCCCAGCCCTCTACACCCAGGGAACCCCGTCTGGCAGCAAGGGGGGCTCATCCCTGCCCAGGAAAGGGGCATCTCCCTCCCGGACAAGCCCCGGGAGCGCGGGGTGACACACGGAGGCTGCTGCCTCGGTGAACTTATCGCCCAGGGGAGCCGGTGGAGACGAGAGTCCAGGCAGTTTAATTAAAGATAGGATTCTTTGAGCGCTTATCGCGAGGGCGGCTGAGCATCTCCGCGCTGCCAAAGGTGTCCTACATCCCACAAACTCCTCTTTTTTTAATTTTTTTTAAGCTTTGCGTCTCAGTTGTTATGTTTCAGGGACAACCCGCCCCCCTTTGCCATGGGAAGCTGCTCGACGCCTGTGGGGATCCAGGGGGAAGAGCCCTTGGGATTTCCCTCTGCGAGCACAAGCTCATCGCCCTACTGAGAGCCAGGACAAGAGGCAAAGTGTCCTGATCCATGAGAAAAAGAGGGGAAAAAAGGAAAAAAAAAAAAAGCTAGGGCTAGTTGGTGCTGGGTTCATACAGAGAAACAGGATCCATCACCCCAGACCGTACACCAGCTTTGGGAAAAATACGCCCCGTGCCCTCGGTGGAACCACAAAGAGCCCCCAGGTCTGCACCCGAGCATCTCCCCCCGCCGGGGAGGGGGGGGACACACTGCCTGCCCCCGCTGCCGGCCGAGGGGAAGGTTTCCTAGCAGGCAGTCAGCAATTTCCCAGCCCACACTTGGCAAAAAGTTCAGCATTGCAACAATCATAAAAAAAAATCACAAAAAATCAGAAGATTTCTTCCTTGCCCTCCCTCCTCCCACGTCCCTCACCCCCACCACTGCCAAAATTCAATCAACCCCCCCCCCAGATTCAGAGCTGCATCCACCCCCGTGTGCCCAGGGGTTGTCCCCCACAAGCTGGGAATATTTTCCCAAATTGAGGAGCTCTGAGGTTTGTGCGTTTGCCATCGTCGGGGAACTGGAAAGGCAGAGCTGGAACAGCTTCGGCGTGACTCAGGAGTTCCTCTCCCAACCCTTTCTTTTTTTCCTAGAAATATGGCAAAAAGGAGGAATATTTCATTTTTTACACACCTGGGACGGGGATATTCCTGACTGAGTCCGTTTAGCACAAACCAGGCAAGTACATTGAGTATGGAATTCCATCGGGGAAAATAAAAATGGTGTTGGGGAATGGCTTGGGCTGAGCCAGCCCTGCCCTGTGGCCATGGTGATGGGCAGCCGGAGCATCACCTCTGCCGTGGGGCAAAGGGTGCCCAGGGAGCTTCACTCCCACCCCAAGGAAGGGTCCCAGCACCCACGAAGCCCAAATCAGGGGGAGCATCACCATGGGAAGGAGGGGGCTGTTTGGCTATTTTTAATGACGGGGTGGTATAAAGCTTGGAGATAATATTAGCTTTTAAAATTGCCTTTTTCTGGCTGGTTGTTCCCTGGTAAAGCGTGAAGATGCATCACCATCTCCCAACGTGCGTAGAGGAGGAGGGAGAGGGAGGCTGCTGTGGGATTAAAAGTCTCGGATCTCCTGGTTTTGCTGGTTGACAAGGCTGTGTGGGAGAAGAGCAGCACCGGGGAGGGATCTGGTGCCAAGGAACCCCTTGAGATCCATCAGATCTCATGGCAGAGATAGAAATCTGGAGCCAGACCAGTCTACAGCGCCAGCATCCACCTGGGGTGCTCCAAGGGCTTCCCACAGACTTTGCTCTGGCCTTTCTGACGTTTCCAGGGGGAGTTTTCAGCAAAGCCAAATTCAGTCTTGACCCAATGTCTTGACCATCTGTCCTCTCCGGGGCCAAGATGTGGGGTCGCAGCCCGAGACTGCAGAAAGGAGGCTCGAAACCAGTATCAGGGGTGCCCACACCGACGTCCCAGGGACAAAACCAGGCACGGGTCACCCTTTCTGCTCCAGCAGCAGCATCTCCGCAAGGGAGACGGGTCGGGAAGGCAGGAGGAGGGATCTTAGCCCAAATTTTTTGAGCTTTCTGAAGCCGCGGGAGAAACAGGCTTCTCTTGCGTTAATTAAATCATAAGAGGAAATGATAGCGTGGATAAAAGCAGCGAGTTTGGGGCGGCTGGGAGCTGGTGCTAACGAGGGCTGATTTTGCACGAGCGCGACTGCCTTCGGTTGGCAGACAGAAATATGCTGAAGCAGAGGTTTTTGTCAAACTCGGGCCAAAACACATCTGTGAATAATTGAACCTTATTCACATTGGAGGAGTCAGCGATTTATCGCCGGCTTCCTCCGGCAGTCTGGGAGGAAGGGGAATGGCTTTTGGAGAGTGAGAGGGGAGACAAAGCTGGCTCCTGCAGCGGGATAACGAGATGGGCAAAGGGGATGCCGGGACCTGGATGAACGGATCCCCATCCTTTCTGCTGCGTGAGACCCCGGGAGCGGATGGGAGAGGAGTCCAAGGGGTGGAGGAGGAGGATGGAGGGGGCAAAGGTGATAGCTGGAACATCAACTTTCCAATCCTGCATCATTTTTCCTCCCCCTCGAAAGGTCAGAGACAGCTGGCTCTCCTAACGAGGAGCTTCGGCAGAGAAAATTGCCCGGGTGAGAGGGTGATTTCCAGGACTGATGCTCTATTGACTGCACTGACTGCCCACCAGTGGCCCTCAGAGACCACCAGGCTGCCCTCCCAGAGCTTCATCCCCTGTCAGCCCCTCCTGGCACTCTGTGACCCACGGGGCTGCCTGGCCTCACCCTGCTTGCTGGAGGATAAAGCCAAAAATAATGGGAAAATTGCCGGAAAAAGAAAGGGATGGGCACGGGATGGAGCAGGGTTTTCAATTTCATCGGCTAAAACCAGATTTTCCTGGATTTGCTCTCCCCCCCATCACAGTGTGTGGGATTTTGGGCCGGCAGGAGAACAGCCTGGACCTCCCTGGGCTGCTCCTAGCTCTGGAAGAGCCACCAGGGAGGAGAAGGCTTGGACAAGCCTCAGCCTTCATGCTGAGATTCGCCCGTCGGCCCCGAATTCAAGGGCAGCACGGTGATTTTTAGCTTTCAAAACCCCAGCAGCCCTCCCGCACAGCCTGAAGGTCGAGCAAATTGGGAAAGCAAAGTTGCTGCTGCAAAGAAAGAGGAGGGAGAGGGGACGCGAAGCGTTTGCAGCATCTCACGAGGAAAAAATAAAATACCAAAACCCAACAAACCAAAAACCTGGAAGAGGCGAAAGACTTCCCCTTTGAAAGAATAACAGCTCTCGATCTGGCAAAACAACATCAGTGAAAGTTCTTTGGTTGCTTCTCGCTGGCGTCTTTTCAGCTTCGGGGGGGGGAAAAACGGTAAAAATCACACTTTTCACACTGCAGCCCAAAACTCCGGTGGAAGATGCTTTGGGGTCAAATTGCCCAGGGGAATCCATGGCCCAGCATCACTGCTGCGGTTCACGATGGTGGGAATTATTTAGGTATCCTTATCTTGCAAGGCTTGATACGCTGGGATAAATCTATCTTTTTAAGCTCAAATCCCAGAATTATAGGGGTGGGAAGGGACCTCTGGGGATCCTCTCATCCAACCCTCTGCCCAAGCAGGGTCACCCAGAGCAGGTTGGACAGGGTCTTGCCCTGGTGGGTTTGAATGTCTCCAGAGAAGAAGACCCCCACAACAGGGAGACTCTCAAATAGAAGATGTTTTTCCCCTCGCCGAGATGGAATTTCCCATATTCCAGCTTGTGCCCATTGTCCCATCCCTGGGCACAGCTGAGAAGAGCCTGACCCCATCCTCTTCCCACCCGCCCTTTAGATAAGAACAATATAGCTTCTCTCTCCAGCCAGGCACGTCCTTAGAGCTGTCATCTTTAATTAGGACCCTTTGCACAAAGTTTTTCCTCTTCCTTTAATTTTTTTCCCTTAAGTTTCTTTCCATTAACACCTGCCCTCACACCAAAGCATCCCCTTTCCCTCTGTGTTGCCCAGTGTCCCCAGTGTCCCCGAGCCATGATGGGGCTGGCGGAGAAGGAAGGAGAGGGGAGAGAAAAGCCACCCTGGAGCTCACACCCCCTTTTTCAAGGGGGGCTCGCTAGGTTTGCCTTCCCTGCACCCCCGGGGGGGGGGGGGGGACGGTCCCCAACTTCCCAACCCAGCCTCCAAGGGGGGATCTGCACATCCCCACAGAGGAGCCAGCCCCCATCCCCACCTCTGCGGGGAACAGGGGGTGGATGGAGAGGGGGCAGAGCCGGGGAGGCGAGTGAAAACCCAACCCCAGCCAGCTCTGGGAAAGCATCTGCCTCCCGGGCTCCCTGCCCATCTTCCAGGCTTATTTGCAAGCCGGGGCACAGCCAAGGCGTGAGCATCACACGCTCAGCTCCCCAAAAAACAGGAGGGCAGACTGAACGGTGGTTCGGCCAGAACGGTGCAGGGGTGGTTGTGACATCCCTGGGTCACCACCGCCTGTCCCCAGCCCAGGGACCCGCACCTCGGTGGGTAAACACCCCCCCTGCTGTCCCCGAGGGGAGGGGGCTGGCTCCCCCCCAACTGCCAGCAAAGCCATCCAAGGATTAGCGAGCGATTAGGAAGTGCTTTGAAAACGTGAAGCCCAACAGAGGCCATAATTATTTAATAAGCCGGAGTAATAATGAAAAGCAACTGGTGCTGAGCAGCCGGGAGTGCCAGGTCCAGATTTTTAGCCAAAGGGGTTGGACAGGTTTTGGTTTCGGGGCAGGGGGGAGGTTTCGGGGTTTTGGGGAGGGGGGGACAACTCTGCTGCTCCCCCTTATCCTTTCCATCCTCCCATTGTTGCTTGGTCCCTTTGGGCTCCACAGCCTGGATCTATTAGAACAGGGAATCTGTTTAACAGGATCTCTATTAAACAGGGAAGGATCCCAAAGGATGCCCCCCGTGGGATCCTGCTGGAAGCTGGGGAGGGAAGAGCAGAGCCCCGGGGGGAGACAGCCCTGGGGGGGTTGCCAGGAGGCGTCAGCATTAACTGATGCCAGAAAACAGCATCCTATGGTGACGGAGCTGGGGGACCCCCCCCCGAGACACCCCCCACAGTTTCACGGGGGCCAGGATTTATGGTCCCCAACCCCATCTCCCCGCAGCGACAGGGAGAGTGATGAAAAGCAGGAGGAGGAGGGAAGGAGGCTCTCCAGGCTCCCCCAAACCGCTCCCATGTGGGGAGCCTGGGAAAACCAGGTCCCCAAGGGCTCGGGGGGAGACGTTGAGCTGCCGAATTTCGCTGAATCCATCATCAAATCCCGCTGGAACGGGGCCCTGGGCGAGGGGTGCAGCCGTGCTGGAGCTTTGCACCTTGCTTACAAGTGGCTGGGGCTGGGAGCCAAAAAACCACCCTGCTGAGGCTTCCCTGCTGCTTCTTCCCATTCCTTTCCAAACTGGGAATTAAGTGGCCCAGGAGAAGTTTATTATCCAGCCCGTGGTGGACCGTAATGGCAACTGCAGGCAGGAGGTGATGCCCACCCCCTATAGCTGTGCCCTGCTGTGGTGAGGAGGCGAAGGGCCTGGGGGGGGGGGGGAAGGATGGGGATGAAGGTCTGACCCTTCCTGGAAAATAAGGAGGCTCGAGCTGCCACTTTCTCTTTGTGGGAAAAACCCATCTGCGGCGCCTGGAATTAATCAGGGCAAACAGAAAATTAACATGTTTCAGCCAGATTTGACATGCTCCCCCCCGCCTCCCCACCTCCCTTCCAGACGGATGCTTTCCCAACCCCAGCATCCAGCCTTGGCTGGGAGCTGCCATATGGATTAGATTCTTTTCCTGGAACTTGCTCTGTAACGCACGCATAAAATGAGTTATTTTCGCTCGGGTCCAAGAGCTGCCATTGCTCCCCACTTCCCTTTGACCTATCCTGTTCTCCCCCCCAACCCCCAGCTTATTTATGGGCATAATTACACCCTGCTATTGATTTCCTGACAGCTGTCCTGATGCTAACTGTGTTACGGCATCGAGATCTCCACGGCGAAGGGTTTTGGGCAGCCCAGGGAAGTCGGTTGACGCAAAGAGTAAATCGTATTTTCTGCTGGCATTAAGATATACCTGCTCCCCGAGCCCAGGGCAGCAGCAGGGAAGGGGCAGGACTGGGGCAGGCAGAGGGGACCGTGGCCGTCACCTCCTCCCAGCAGAGAGCAAGCAAAGGGCAAAAAAACCCCACCCCCCAAACCCCAAAAAATAATAATAAAAAAAAATAAAATCACAGGAGGTGGATGGCGACCTGTTGAGATGCCGTTGACGCAAGAAATCCGCTGCAAAACAGCTTGTACATGGGTTTAAAGGAGATGTGGCTCCTTCCCCAGAGCCTGGGCTGGGTGGATTTTTTGCTGAGAAAAAAAAAATTTTTAAATAAAAATGTCTTTTTTCCAGGGCATCGGGCAGGCTTTTCTCGCTCAGACTTTCCCCCCCTCCAAAGGGCGCCAGTAGAAATATTAGGGTTTCACGGGGAATTTTGACACACGTTTCCATCCGGGACAAGTGAAAGCGATGGCAGCTTTAATGGAATACAGAGCAGAGGGGTAAGGGGGGGAGAAATATAAATAAATTAAATCAACTCGTTATTGAAAGGCTCCTTTTTTCCAGAATTAGGATTCAAGTGAAAACACATTGAAAGAGCACCATTTCCAAGCCATGCGTAAAACCACAAGGAATTCCTGTGCGTGGGAGGGGAAATAAACCACCACCCCCCCCAAAAAAAAATCAACTTTCTTTATCTGGTCGCAGCTGGTGGCTCAGGTCCAGGGATGAAGCTGAGGAAAAGCAGAGCTCCTGGGCAAGGAGGAGGCCTGACGCCAGGGTGATGGTCGGGCAAGGAGGTTGTGGTGGTGGGGGACACGTTTCCATGAGCAGATGGCCCTGCTTTCCCACCAGGATGGCTCTCCTGGGACATCCAGAGACTGCCAGTTGCATCAAGAAGCTGCTGGGATGGTGCCCCAGCCCGCAGAGCTCTCTGCTCGGCTCTTTGGGGAGAGTTTTTAAGAAACCTTAAATAAATCAGCGCGGCGGCTCAAAGCAGATGAAGTCGCAGGCTGGCACATGGTGGGAAATTAAAATTGATGCTCAGGTCCCCCCCAACCCCACCCCAGGACTCCTCGGAGCTGCTCTGACCCACTTGCAGGAGGAAAACTTCCCACAGAAGGGATGCTCGCTGCTCACTTAACTCCTGCCAGCCCAGTCCCTCACTCTGCTTCCCAGGGGCTGAGGGACCCCGAAACCAGTAAGGGTTACTGGCCTGTAACCAGTGGTGTCCCCCAGGGGTCAATACTTGGTCTGGTTTCGTTCAACACATTCATCAGTGACCTGGAGGAGGGGACAGAGTGTATCCTGAGCATGCTTGCTGATGGTACCAAACTGGGAGGACTGGCTGACACTCCAGAGGGCTGGGCTGCCATCCAGTGTGACCTGGACAGGCTGGGGAGCTGGGCAGAGGAGAACCTCATGAGGTTCAACAAGGGCAAGTGTAGGGTCCTGCACCT
>JAOQGH010000015.1:3989814-4002653 GCA_025769975.1 Gallinago jamesoni | reverse complement strand
TCTGGGCAACCCTGCTTTGGCAGGGGAGTTGGACTGGATGATCTCTAGAAGGTCCCTTCCAACTCCAACAATTCCATAATGCTGTGCTCCCCACTGCCCATGGGGATGATGCCACGTAGTGCCCCAGGCCCCAGAGCGACGGCCAAGAGCGATTCTGGTCACCAAGGGGGAATGCACCATTCCCTCACATGGGGATGGAGCCCCACGGGGCACACATCGCCCCTCCAGCACCAGGGACACCTTTGGGACCCTCATTGGCAAACGTCCCCCATCCCCGTGGGGTGATGGCCACCGGTCCAGCTTCAAATCAAGCTCAGCAAAGGCATTTTCAAACAACCCCCCCCACATCTCCCGGAGATCAAACTGCCGGCACGGAGCAGCGCCGCTGACTCATAACGCTTCATTAGCGATTCACCGGCAATTAATTCATCTCTTGATGATGTTCGGTCACTTTTATCTGCAGAGAAGCGTATTTTCACCCCCCACTCCCCCCCCCTCCTCACGCTGCCCCTGCATTAGCACAGCTCTGCTGGTTGCAGCGGGGAACGGGTTGCTTTGCCGTCGCTGGCACCTTCTCCTCCTGCCAAAAACCAGCTCCTCTGTGCAGAAAAGTGGAAAAAAAACCTCACAACCTCTCCATTCAACCAGTTTTGTGCTCGCTCTCTCTCTCTCTCCCTCTCTGATTTTCTGCATCTTGCTTTAAAAGAGCTGAGCCTGGTGACTTTCCGAGGCGGGGAGAGGATGCTAGACAGGCTTCTGGTTTGATCCAGCCTGACAATGCTTCCGCTCCGCTGATGTTCGTATCGAGGTCCACAAGGCAAGGGAAATGGGGATTTTCCTTTTGAATCAGCGCTTAGCCTGCTTACACGGAGCAGCCAGGGTCACCGAACGGGAAAACCGTTCCATCCTCGACTCATTTGCCACCCCCAGCCCCACCATCCCCTCGGAGCATCCCCTCCGGTCAAAAAAAAGTACCCACAATAAGCCCTGGGGTGCAAAAAGTTCCCCAGGGCACCCAGATAAAGCAGCAGGGAGGGGGGAGTCAGGGGGGGACTGCAGGCTCAGGGCTGCCAACACCTTCCCCCCCCACGGCAAGGGGGGGTTTTGGGGAGTCCCTACCCTGAGGCACCTTACCCCAAGGTTTCACCAACTGCACTCGAAAAATCTGATTTTTTTTGGAGCAGGGGAAGAGGCAGGCAAAGGGGAAACGCAGGCAACCTCAGCAGGCAGAGGGGAAAACTCAGGCACAGAGTCATTTTATATATAAATATGCATTTTTAAAACTCAGCTCCATTAAAGATTGATCTTCCTACCAGACCAGACACTGCAGCCCTGCTCAGACTCAGCCCTTCTTCCACACCAGTGGGATATTTGGCCTGTGGAAGAGCCAGGCTGCCACAACCAGCCTGTTAGAATTTGTAAACCTCTTCTTCCAAAAGTGGAATTTGGGGCCTGAAAGTACTTGACGATGCCCCTTTATGTTCCCCGCTGTCCCCAGAGGAGCTGGCACTGAATTGATGTCCTCTTTGATTCAGGAAAAAGATATTTTTCTCTCTACATGTAATTGCCTGCAGTCCCCCCGGTTGATGCTTCCCAAATGCAGGGAAAAGGATTCCCAGGGTGAGAACTGAAAGCGGGGGATGCTCAGATCCCAAATGTGCATCCCTCCCAGCCCAGAGGGATGCTCTGGCTCTGGTCCCACCTAATTCAGAGGGATGCTCCAGTCCCAATTCCTCCAGCCCAGAGGGATGCTCCAGCTCTGGTCCTGACCACCCCAATCCAGAGGGATGCTCCAGCTCTGGTCCCAACCCACCCAGCCCAGAGATGCTCTGGCTCCAGCTCTGACCCCCCTTAACCCAGAGGGATGCTCCAGCTTTGGTCCTGACCACTCCAATCCAGATGGATGCTCCAGTCCCAACTCCTCCAGCCCAGAGGGATGCTCCAGCTCTGGTCCTGACCACCCAGCCCAGAGGGATGCTCCAGCTCCATCCCTGATCCCCCCCAAGCCCAGAGGGATGCTCTTTGCCCAGATCCAGGACCAAACCCACAGCCCTGCTGAGTTCTTCCCTGGATTTGGGCACTTTCCATGCTGTGCAGCAGGATGCAGGTCACATTCTGCTCCCCTGTGTGAGAGCCACAAGCTCTTGTCTCATCCTACCCCTGCCAACCAGCCCCCATTTCTCTATTTCTGTGCCCTTCTTTTGTTCCGCCTTCTTTCTTAACACTTTCCCCCACTTTCTCCCCCCACCCCCCATATGTTACTTTAGAAGAAGAAAAAGTTGAGATGAGAGCCCAAGAGGAAAAAATACAAGCAGAGCAGGGTGTTTCAGGGGAAAAAAAAAAAAAAAACAACCACCAGGATTATTTTTAACGGGGATGGAAACAATTACGACCCTAATGGAAAGCTATAATGAAGATTAGCCTGGGTTTTTTTCCTACCAGTAACAGCTTCCATCATGAGGGAGAGAAGAAAAACCAACAAGAAAAGGGCAGATTTTCCCATAACTTTAATTTGCAGTGATTTTCCTGAGAGGCTCAGCCAGCTCCGGTGGGTGTTGTGTGCTCCTCCGGAGCAGTGGGGACAGCCAAAGGCTCTGCCATGAGCACCCACGTTTGCCATGAGATGGGTGCAAGCAGAACACCCAACTTTTTTTTTTTTTTTAAAGGGGGTGGGTGCAAGGAGAACACCCCACAGAAGATGATTTGGGGCTCGGTGATGGAGGATGAAGGGGCTGGACTCGTGCACACCCCCTTCCAAAACCAGGCAGCCTCAATCAGCTCCCATTCATCCTCTCCCCATGCCCTGGGCTTCCTCTGAAAGCCCTTAATCATTTCTCTTATCTCCTGGATGAAAAGGCGGTGGATAAGGACAGCGGGGTCCCCTCCAGGTGCCGGGGAGAGGTGACAGCACAGGACGGGATGAGCACAGCGAGGATGAGGACGCAGGATGGATGAGGCTGGAGGGTTTATAGCCCCCAAAACAACCAAATCGCTCCTTCCTATCAAAATTTACGGGCTGAAAATGAACATTCCCCCCCTATCCTTCCCCAAAGGTCACCAGGGATGCTAAATAAGAGCCTTGGCACCCACCAAACTCCATCTTCCCATCCCAGGAGGACGCACCCTTCCATCTCCCATCCCCACTCCCCAGTCCTGCCCTCCCCGGTCAGCATCTCTAACAGTTCAGCATATTTTTCAATGTGAAATAAATGTTATTTTCCTCGCACACCGAGGCCCAATTCATCTTCCTGTCAGGGGAGAGGGCGAGCAGCGACCGGCCCCGTACCCTGCTTACACCCAGCAAAGTGGATAACACTGCCGCCCCACAAATCCTTCCTCCCTTCTTTAATCAAGCCCCAAGGCGGCTCCTGCGGGGCTGGGAGGGGATTAAAAATCAAATAAAAATAATAGGAGGCGGAAAAAGTTACCTTGTTCTCCTCTCCGGTCCCTTTTGTTCCATCCAGAGCTATAAAACCCAGGGCGATTTTTATCTTTTCATAAACTTTTATTGAATCTGATGTTGGGAGGGCCACGGAGTGCCATCCAATTAAACTTCCCCCTAATCCCGCTCTTAACTCCCCAGCACCGATGGGAGATTAGGAACTAATAAAGATGACAAATGAGGGGAGACAAACGGGAGGCGAGGAGGAGGACGGAGGGCAGCGGGGCACCAAAAAAAGGGCTTTAATTGTGTAAGCCGTAACCCCAGTAACTCGAGAAATATGGCTTTCATATACTGCCCCGCAAACAGAGCCGGGTAAAGCTGATATTAACCACGGCCCCAGCTTCTGCAAGAGATGGTCTTGGCTTGGAGCAGCTATGGTGCACTCAGAGGGGGCTGTGCTCTTCTGTAAAGCCCCCCCAGCCTTGCTCTCCATCCTAAAGTCATTTCCCTCCTGCATCCTGCACACATTTTTGCTGGATTTCTGGCTGGAGAGCAGCCCCCAGGAGAAGGACCTGGGAGTTTTGGTGGATGAAAAGCTCAACTCACCCCAGAAATGTGGGGTCACAGCCTAGAAACACCACCCCCACCCCTCCCCCAGCACCCTGGGATACATCCCCAGCAGAAGGATTCTGCCCCTCTGCTCCACTCTGGGGAGCCCCCCCCAGAGTGCTGCCCTCCAGCTTTGGGGCCACCAACATCAGAAGGACATGGATGCATTGGAGCAGGGCCAGAGGAGGTCCTGGAGATGCTGGGAGGGCTGGAGTCCCTCTGCTGGGAGGGGAGGCTCATCCTGGAGAAGAGAAGGCTCCGGGGAGACCTCAGAGCCCCTTCCAGTCCCTCCAGGGGCTCCAGGAAAGCTGGGGAGGGACTCTGGATGAGGGAGGGGAGCCCCAGGAGGAGGGGGAAGGGTTTGAGGCTGAAAGAGGGGAGATGGAGCTGAGATGTGGGGAAGAACTTGTTTGGTGGGAGGGTGGTGAGAGCCTGGCCCAGGTTGCCCCGAGAAGCTGTGGCTGCCCCATCCCTGGAGGGGTTGAAGGATGGAGCTTGGAGCCACCTGGTGTGGTGGGAGGTGTCCCTGCCCAGGGGGTAGACGGAGATGGTCTTTAATGCCCCTTCCCACCCAAACAATTCTATGATTTGGAATCACCTGTGCAATGAGCCAGGGAAAGTCCAAGGAAAAGCCACAGGAGAAGCCCTGGTGAAAGCCATCCCAGTAGCCGCCTGCTGCTGGGCCAACTGGGAGCTCCAGCAGGCTCCCGCTTTGGGCATCCCACTTCCAGCACCACCAGTGGGGACAATTCCCAACAACCCTACAAGCCTCCTGCTGATGGGTTGCCCTAAGCAATTACCTGTCTCCCTTCCCACAGCCAAGCTCCTCACCCAGACAGTTTCTCAGCTCTCTTGTTTTCATGCGGAGAGCCAATAGGGGCAATTAAAGTTTTGAAGAAGCCAG
Organism: Gallinago jamesoni; assembly: GCA_025769975.1. Taxonomy (NCBI): domain Eukaryota; kingdom Metazoa; phylum Chordata; class Aves; order Charadriiformes; family Scolopacidae; genus Gallinago; species Gallinago jamesoni. The sequence continues at coordinate 3,997,755 of JAOQGH010000015.1, read as the reverse complement.
GCTTCTCTGAATAATCATCTAATACACAAAAACACCTTTATCAGATAAAAAAACCCCACATCTATATATATGGCATCTGTTCATCCATCACTTGAAATGGGACCCATGCCCCAAAGCAAACAGCCCCCCCCTCTCTCCATCCTCCATCATCATCCTTCCCCCCCCCCCATCATTTTGCCCAAAACACCAACTGGGTGCTGCATCTTTTCCCACGCAAGAAGTGTGGGGAAAAACAAGTTAAATCCCTGCCGAAAAAGAGAGCAGGGCAGGCTCCCTGGGAAGGGTTTCTCCGCAGTCCGTGCGCTTCCTTCGAGTGAAAAAACGTAATTGGCCTTGAGCAGGAGCTGCTGCTTTTAATTCATTTACCACTGACTCATGCCTCCCTTCCCCGGCACCCGGTTCCAACCGCACGGCGAGCGGCACTCCAACGCACTGGAGCTATTTTGACACACTAAGTAAATATCAATTAATTCGGTTTTGGGTTTGTTTTTTTTTTTTTTAGAAAAAAAATATAAATTAAATTTAAAAAAAAAAAAGCTTAATTGAAAAAAACCCAGGTCCGCATGTGCAGCCCGGCATTTGCCAAAAGAGCCTTGTTTTAAGGCTCGCGTTTCTCAGTTGCTGGGGGTTTTACAGCTCCCACAAGGCAAAGCTCTCTCCAAAGGAACCGTGACTCACTGAAGTCAGGGAGGGGAAAATAAAAGGGTAAAATATTCACTTTCCCAAAGGTCTCAGCCTGCGGGGGCGGAGAGGCAGGATAAGGGGGGGTCTCACGGGCCGGGGACCCCTTGGGATGTGGGAGAGGAGGGATGCGGGTGCGTGGGACAAGGGGAGCGGTGCTGGGTACCAGGGATGCTGGAGGTGGAAGATGGAGCTCTGCTATTCCCTCTCCTCCTGGGCCTGGCAGGAGCTGCAAAACGCTGAATTTCACCCAAATTTCCAGGCGGTGGGTCCCAGCAGGAGCCGGTGCAGGCACAGGGCCAGCCTCCCCAGCACACCACCAGCGAGAAGCATCATTAAATGGGAGTTGTGGGGGGGAGGGAGGGGGAATAAAAATAAAAATAAAAAATCCCCAGCCCCTGCAGAACGACTCAATTTAGTAAATCACTTTGACTCACGCAATTATTTGCTTTTAAAAGGCAATTAGCTGATGAGCCTGGGCTTTGTTTTGGGTCTTTTCCTCGGCGCTGGTGCTGCGTGAAGGAAGCGAGTGCGTCATTGGCACCGAGTCCCCAGCAGAGAGGGGACACGCCAGCCCCCGGCCCCTGTGCCAGCAGGGTGGGTGCAGGCAGGGGGGCTCTGCTCTGGAAAAGGCACAAAAAAGCCTCTTTGGAGCTAAAATTCTCCCCAAAAAGCCAGCGGTGGGGGAAGAGGGCAAGTCACTTGCCCGAGCCAGTGCAACAGCACTGATTTAACCCGAATAACCTGTTGAGCCCAGCGTCTTTCCCTCCATCTGAGGATGGAAAAAAAAAAAAATGCCACGTTCCCCACATTTCCCCAAATTCTAGTGTATTTTCCTCACAATGAGACGTTCCTGCTCCCAGCACCCTCCCAGCCCCTCCCCCCCCCCATCTATTCACAAGCCACCCAAGCACATTGAGGAGCCCAGGGGTTCAGAAAAGCTGAAATGGCTCAATCACCAGACCCCCTGGTGAAATGACCCCCAACTGAGCATCCCCTGCTCCCCACCCCCAGCAGTGACACACACTGGCCAAGGAGCAATCCCCCATCCTCCGGCCAGGAGACATCAATGGGGGACAAGTTTCCTTCGACAGCTTTCTCCATGGTTTTTCCTCAGTATCCCACATGGCCCATTTCCTTCTACATTTCCCAAGCTGAAAACTGCAATAACATTTTCATTATTTAAGAGAAATTAGCTTTTTTTTTTTTTCCCCCTCCCAGCAGGATTCCTTGCAGCCATAAAACCAGAGCGCCGAGGCAAGCTCAGGGACCCGGGGTGGCCGAGCCCTCGGCTCCTCTCCCCCTTCCTTTGACACCTTCTAATTAGGGTTACCCTTCTCAGCAGCATGAAACCAGCCTTTTAATTACAAGGGAGAAGGCAGGATGTGCGAGACGCCCTGTATTTTTAGACAGCGTGAAAAAATAGATATCCAACACATTTTTTTCCCCCTTCCCTCTTCCCCCCTCTCTCCTCTTCACAGCTGCCCTCGGCTGAGAACTTCAGCGCTTACAAGTGAGAAAGGAAGGGAGGGGAAAAGGTTAACCAAGCTGTCAAAAAGGTTTTTTTTTTTTTCTTTTTTGCCCTCCTCTTAAGATGGCAAAACAGCCAAATGTGTTTACTGCCGGGCGTTGGGTAGCTAACGAGAAGTAGGTTCTTCGTCGGCCTGACACTAAGTGCCTTCGACATCGATGCCGGCCCTTTGGTAGGAGCAAATTCACCCGGTGCCCAAACGGATTATTTCGAGTGTCTGTTGCCCGGAGAGCGTCGCTTTGCAAATATTCTAATGTTTGAACTGCCTCATTTATCCCCGGCTCCCTAGCCAGGGCGTTTCGCACGGCGCGAGCCACGGAGAAGGGGAATCGGGAGCAGGAGAGCTGTGATTTGGGGATGTGTCCTCCCCGCCTGTGGGTAAGGTGACCCCTGCCATCGGGGCCAGGTGGCAGATAATCATGTTTTTTTCCGTTTTTAAACAATTCTGCAGTATTTTGCCACCATCATCGCCCAGGGCTCAGGGTAACCCCATCCCAACCAGCCCATATTGCAATGCATTAAGCCCGTATACGTGCTCCCTATGGGAGCCGGGGGCACGCAGGAGCTGCTTCCCAATGCAGACACCCCCTCCCCTCTCCATTTTGGGACCCCCTTTCCCACCTCCAGCCGCTTCTCCCCATTTCCCACTGCCCATCCAGGTTTTTCCCGAGCCCAGGGAGATACCCCAGCCCAAAGCATTGAGGAAACACCTCCATCTTCAGGGGAAACCAGCTTTTTCTCCCCCCTCCAGCTGGGAAGGAGGCAGAACATCATCTCCCCATCCCTTGGGTACCACAGTTGGAGGTTAGAAAAACACCACGGAGCCAGGAGGGGTGACAGGAGACAGACTGTGCATGGGGGCAGCAGAAAAGACACCAAAGAACCCCCCCCCACACCTTTACATTGCGAACGGCATCAGCTCATTTCACCATCACTCCCTGACGCCGCTTCATTTCCATGATACAATTTCTGCTAATACTTTTAAAGGAATTTACCTGGGTGTTCCAAGGGGACAAGCTGGTCCTATACCAAACTCTGGTCCTACACCAAACTCCGCCCCCCCCCCCAAACTCTGTCCCCCTCCCCCTGACTCCATCAGCATCACAGCAGAACCCTGGGCTGGGTATATATGGCTATTTCTGTGCAAAAAAAAAAAAAAAAAAATCACCTGGGAAGGGAGACCCTTGGCCAGAGGAGGGAAAACACACAGAGAAGTTGCAAGTGCTAGAAAAAAAATCTGTGGAGGAAGGAGCTCCAAGAGCTCTGGCTGCTCAGTTTATCAAAGGAACAAGGGAGGTGACTTGATTGCCACCAGTAAGTACCTTCCCGGGAGAAAATACAGGCTACTAAAGCATCTTTAATCTAGTGAAGACAGACATAACAAGAGGCAGGAGTTGATCGTGTCTGGCTTCAGCTTCCCACTGGAAAAATAAGGCCCACGTTTTAACAGCACAGCTGATTAACCGCTGGAGCGGCCGCCAGCCAAAATGAGGAATTCTGCAGTTTTTAAAGGCTTCAAATCCAGGCCAGGTCCCTCCCCGGGGACCAGCACCCACCTCTGCCTGCTGCACGGGGGGGAACTGGGTAGAATAGGAAGGAGTACGATACACAAAGCAGCCAGAACTGATTATTTCCAGATTATTTCGTGGCCCTTTTTAAGGCTCCAACTCCATCACGACACAAACTGCTCCTCCTGCTCACCCAGGAACCCCAAAAACCCAGCTTTTGGGTTTTGCACCACGGGTAGCAGAGATGAAGGGCTCACTCCCCCTCACTCCTGTCCTGCCAACCCACAGCATCCAGCTCAGCCTTAATTTACGTCACCTCGAGGACAAAGAGACACAACCCACACGGCGTCACCGGGACCCACAGATGTCCCCCACATAAATCCACCTCTAAGAGACTGACACGCTCATCGCAATGTACTCACCACCAGTCGCAGCACGGGAAGCGCTCCCTCGTCTATGGGGTGATGCTGGTGGGTGACTGGGGACACCTCTTGGGGTCTGGCGTGGTCTCCAGGGCTCCCAGTGCTCTGGCTTTGCCCTCTGAACTGATGGGTTTGCTCATAACCCATGCCACGAGGTCTTGGTGACTTGGAAAGCTGGAAACTGGGATTTCTCCTTCTTGCAGCACAGGTTTGCCAATAAAATTCAGGGGGAGAAACAAGTCCAAGCAAACAAGATGGTCCACAAAGAGAGGAAGTCTATTCAGTTTGGTGTGGACTCTTCAGATTCTTTGGGTTGGAAGGGACCTTAAAGACCATCTCCTTCCATCCCCTGCCCTGGGCAGGGACACCTCCCACCAGATCAAGTTGCTCCAAGCCCCCTCCAACCAGCCCTTGAACCCCTCCAGGGATGGGACAGCCACAGCTTCTCGGGGCAACCTGGACCAGAGTCTTGCTTGAGGAGAGCAAGTGGGCACCTCAAGAAGGTCCCAACCCAGAGCAGAGACCTCCTTTAACCATGCTCCATCTTGCTTCTACCTTTGCAGACCAACTCACCTGCCAGCACACCCCAGCCCTCTTAAATTACTTCCCTGAGCATCATTAGCGGCCGGTAATGATCTCAGCTGCTGCTCTGGGGCAGGTGGTGCCCAGGAGAAGGCCATCATGCACCAGTGCTATTGTAAGAGAAGAGCCACCAAGCTGGCAAGGGGTCTGTCTAGAGAACAAGTCACATGAGGAGAGGCTGAGGGAACTGGACATGATTAGTTTGGAGAAGAGGAAGCTGAGGGGAGACCTCCTTGCCCTCTACAACTACCCAAAAAGAGGGTGTAGAGAGGTGGGGGTTGGCCTCTTCTCCCAAGGGAATAATGACAGGAACAGAGGGAATGGTCTGAAGTTGGGGCAGGGGAGGGTTAGATTAGATATTGGGAAGAATGACTTCACTGAGAGGGTGGTCAGGCCCTGGAACAGCCTGCCCAGGGAGGTGGTGGAGTCACCATCCCTGGAGGAATTTAAGAAACGTGTAGACGTGGCACTTGAGGGCATGCTCTAGGGACTGAGATTGTTGGGTTGTGTCTGTTTGTAGGGTGGCTTATTTTTTGGTGGTGGTGGTGGGTTTTTTTTCGGTGTGTGGTTGGACTCGACGATCCCAAAGATCCCTTCCAACCACGAACATTCTGCGATTCCGTAATGGTCACACACGGTAATGCAATCCTGCAAAAACGAGGTAATTTGAAGGCTTCCCCCTGCTCGGGAGCGCGAGGCGAGCAAAGCAGAGGCCATAAATTGTTCAAGGAAAGGACAGGGAAGAGCCGTAGGAGCCGTTACCTCCTCAGAAGTCAAGCAGCACGGATTAGCATGGAAATGACTCGGGAGTCTTGGCGGGGCCGGGCAGGGATCGTTCAGGGCTCAGCAATTCTCTCCGCTTCATCGCCGGGACGTTGATTTACTCACTGCTTGGCCATTTATGGGGTGCCCAGGCAGGGACCAGCCCCGGCCCCTGGGAAATTAGGGGAGAAGAGAGGGTCTAGTGTATTTAGAAAAGGAAATTAGAGATGGAAAGCAGAGCTGGGGAGACAGCAGAAGGAGCCCGAGCCCCCTGTACTCGCCCAGGTTCTTACACAGCAAGCCAGGATCAGCTTGAAAGGATGACTCTGCTCCATCTTTGTTTTGTTGGCTTTTTTTTTTTTTCCCCCCGGAGATGTTAAAATCCACCCCCGTCCCCAGGCAGCCCACTCCTCTGTCCCCGGGTCCCCGCGTCACGTCGCTTCTCAAAGCCCCATTTTTAAAGGACAAATGGCAGGCTGCCTGCTTCTGCTGCTGTTCCCTGATTTCTGAGCGTGTAGGTGGACAAATTTTCCCAGATTATCCCCGCGCCGCAGCGGGTGGTGCCAGGGAGGATAAAAAGATAAATATATATAAATAGATATACACAAGAAGCTGTGAAGTCACTGGGCTCCGGGAGCTCAGCCCTTAAATGCACCACGGGGAGACGTCACCGGGTTTGGTGCCGGCCCCGGCGGGCTGGCAGGGATGCTCCGACGGCCCCGGTGTCACCTGTGACATTTGCAGGGCTCTTCAGAGCTTTTAGTGATGAGAGGAGGGGGCTGAGCAGAGTCGTGAAAGTTTTGGACAAGTTAAGAAACGCGGCTGGATTTGAGGATGCGGGTGGGTGGTACCGGTGCTGGGGGCTTGTGGGGAGCAGAGGGGGCCAGGGATGGGGAGAGGGATGGGGACAGGGATGGGGATGAGGGGTACACACCTCTCCTATCACCATTCAGCATCCCAGAAAGCCCTGCTCACACCTCAATGGTGGTGTTAAGATAACCAGCTCCTGGATGAACTGAGGTCCTCGGGCGAAGGGACTGCATCCCTCTGGGCACGCAGCTTCCGTGGAATCATAGAATTGTCCAGGTTGGAAGGGACTTTTCAAGTCATCGAGCCCAACCATCAACCCAGAGCTGCACAAACCACCACTGACCCATGTCCCTCAGCACCACCTCTGCCCAGCTTTTAAATCCCTCCAGGGATGGTGCCTTAACCCCTTCCCTGAGCAGCCCATTCCAAGGCTTAATAACCTTTTCCATGCAAAAATTTTTCCTAATATCCATCCTAAACCTCTCCTGGAGCAACTTCAGGCCATTTCCTCTCATCCCATCGTGTTCCTTGGGAGAAGAGACCGACTCCACCCTGGCTACCCCCTCCTTTCAGGGCTTTGTAGAGAGTGAGAAGGTCTCCCCTCAGCCTCCTTTTCCCCAGCCTGAACCACCCCAGCTCCAGGCACCTGGAAAGTAGCTCCTGGCTCTGAGCAAGCAACTGGGATCTGAGCCCTTGGGAAAAAAAAACAATTTTGAAGGTGCAGAGGGGGGACAGGACCCTCCAGCTGCTGAGCAGCCCCCCAGATATCCTGCCCTGTCCCTTAGGGGTGCGTAGAGAGCCCGGCATCCCTGGTAGCAGATGCAAGCAGAGCACCTTGTCCTGCTCTGTGACCTCCTAAAGACTCTGCCAAACCCAATGTCTTTATTCCTAACCCCCTGCAATCTGTGGAGGGACAAGGGAGTCAGCCTGAGCTGTGCACCGAGCCCACTTTTCCCTTTATATTACCCAAAGGAACGAGCCGCTATTATGAAATCATTAAATTAATAACTTGGTAATATAGGCAGATATATAAAACAATCTGTTCCTAGAACAAAAGGAATTACTGCGTTCCCAAACATTCATGATTTAATTTAACAGCGAATTAAAGCGGCATACATAATTTCACCCTCAAAATGTCAATAGCATTATGTAAATAGAGGCAGGCGTGCTGGCGGCGTGTGCCGGCCCCGCGCGCGCGGGAGAAGGTGCCCGGGCACCGGGGAACGTCCTTTAGCACCAGCCACCAATTGACAGCAATAGATTAACTGCTCGCCTTTTAATTAAGCATCCACTAAACAGCCAGAGCACTCGGCAGGACGGGAAAGGAGAAGAGAGGAGGGCGGCCGGCTTGGTTTGTACCCGGGCGGAGAGGGGGAAAACGAGGGAGCAAGGGGAGTTGGGGTTAGGATGCTCGCAGGGATCAGCCAGAACACGGGGATGCTGCAGGGATGGGGATGGTGTCACAGCCCTGATCCTCCAGGAATCCACTTGGACCATCACAGCTCATGCTGAAAATCATGGTCAAGAGGCTGAGGGCTTGGCAGGACGAGAAAAGGGAGAAGGGGAAGGAGAAAAGGGAGAGGGGGAAGGAGAAGAGGGAGAGGGGGAAGGAGAAGAGGGAGAGGGGGAAGGAGAAGAGGGAGAG
>JAOQGH010000015.1:3969659-3982277 GCA_025769975.1 Gallinago jamesoni | reverse complement strand
CATTGACCTCCCCCTCACCCCCCCCAGAAGGATGCTCGGGAAAAATGCTGCCTTTATGCAGGGAGGGCTGGGAATGGAGGGGGGGGGGTGTGTGTCCTGGGGCTGGCCATTTATCAGCACCCTGGCAAAACAGGGCTGCACCCAAGCCACCTTTAACCCTTTCACTGCCAGCCCTGGGGGGAGGCGGGGGGGGTGGGGGGGGAGTCTCCCTTCTTGGGATCATCAGGAAGGGGAGCATCCCGTTCTTCTCCCAAGGAAAAGCAAGGGGGAACACGGGGGATGTTTTTAGGGGGTTTGGCTCCGGCATCGACAGCTTCACTGTGCGCTCAATGAGGGTTTGCAATTCCTGCTGCAACCACCTGTGACTTCCCAGCTCTCTCCTTAATCCTCCTTGACATCCCAGTTGCTGCTGCTCCTGTAATGAATATACAGGCGGGGAATTAGAGGAGCCGGCTCCCTGGTTTTATTTTACCCACCGAGTCTAATTAACGTATGCAAAGATGCGGCACTCCAGCAGGCATCCAGGAATAATTCAGGAGGACTGGGGGGGGCCCGAGCAGCATCGCTCCCGCACGTGCCAGAACAGGGAAAAAAAAACAAAAAAACCCAAAACCTACCACCTTGCAGCCCCTTATTGCAGAGGTTTTAAGCTGTTTGGGTTTTGTTTTTTTTTTCCCCCAAATTTCACAGCCCTTTAAAATATACCACCTAAACCCAATGAGTTCCTTTAGGGAATGACCCTGGGTAATCCCACCTACCCCCGGGGTAATACTGATGGAGAATCCCAAGGGCATTCCATAATTTGCTTTATCCAACCCTGTGCAGAGCCCAGGAGCTTCTTCTCGTGTCCGTGCCTTTCTTCCCAAGGCCCAAGGTTAAATAAAAGAGCTTTGGTGGTTGTAATTTTTCCTGGCCTAAGAGGAGGGGTTTGTTCTCTCCATAGAGTCACCAAAAAAGCAGTTTAATGGGGTTTAAATCTCCTCTTCTCCAGGTTTGGGCTGTCCCATGAAGTTCCTGATCTCAAGAGAGAAGGGGATGAAGCATTGGAGATGTTTCTTCTTACCTCTCGGATGGCTGGAAAGCCTCGTATCCCACCTCCATCCTCTCTCACCCCGTTTTACCCGCTTTTGCAGGACTCCGAGCTGCCCAACACCCTCAGAACTCACCGTTCCCCCCCAAAACCACTCCACTGAGCAACTGACTTAATCAAAACCAACTTTCTAGAAAATTCCTTTCCCCTCCAAGCTTGGTTGTACCTTAGTTTTGTACATTCATATTTTTGGTACAAACAGAAGCTATTTTTAAAGAAATGTCTCTGGAAACAGGTTTTCTTCTTTTTTTTTTATTTTTTTATTTTTATTTTCTGTGCTCCCACCAGTTGGCATTTCCTGCAAGGATTTGTGTTGTTTTTTTTTTTTTTTCCCCACTTCTTAAAAAGCCTGTCCACAGAAAACAGCCTCGAATAGACCTCGTGCCAGCGCTGAGCTCGATTTATAGCAGCGAGAGACGGAGCATAGGTGAGTGCCCAGGGAGGAAAAAAAACCAAAAACCACTCGGGAAGTGAGGATGCTGAAGGTGAAATCATTAACGGACACAAGATTCCCATCCCTTCTGCCCCTGCCCTGTCCCTGGGTGTCCCCCGGGGTGTCTGGGGACACAAAGCATTTGGCTGCTCCTTTGATGGCCGGGAGCAAAGAGCTTGGAAATTTATGCACGGCGTTAAACGAGATGCTTTGGTCTCCAACTAGGTTAAATTGTTTTGCTATATTTAAATTGCCTGCGAGCCGGCCGGATGCGAGGCACAGCTGTGAAATGGAGACTTCCATCCAGTAAACAGAGGAGGAAATCCTAATGGATTAATCTGTTCTAATTAGGCGATTTGCGGCCACTTTGACACCGCTCCCGTGGGAGAGTTGGAGGAGCCGTTGGATGGATGGGGTGCTGGGAACTAAAGGGATGGATGGATGGATGGGGCACTGGGTGACAAAGGGGGGATGAATGGATGGGGTGCTGGGTGACAAAAGGGGGATGGATGGATGGGGACTGGGTGACAAAAGGGGGATGCATGGATGGGGTGCTAGGTACCAAAATGGGGGATGGATGGAGGGAGCACTGGGTGCCAAAGGGGGGATGGATGGATGGGGACTGGATGACAAAAGAGGGATGCATGGATGGGGCACTGGGGACCAAAGGGGGGACGGATGGATGGGGTGCTGGGAACCAAAGGGGGAACGGATGGATGGGGTACTGGGAGCCAAAGGGGGGACACACAGATGGAGCACTGGGTGTCAAAGAGGGGGGATGGATGAATGGGGTGCTGGGAACTAAAAGGGGGGACGGATGGATGGGGACTGGGTGACAAAGGCAGGGTGCATGGATGGGGCTCTGGGTACCAAAGAGGGGGGACGGATGGACAGGGCACAGGGAGGACAGATGGGGCCCTGGGTACCAAAAGGGGGATGGATGGGGCGTTGTGTACCAAAGGAGGGGATGGATGGATGGATGGGGTGCTGGGTAGCAAAGAGGGGGGATAGATGGATGGGGTGCTGGGCACCAAAGTGGGGGACGGATGGATGAGGCACTGGGTACCAGATGGGGGGGAGGGATGGATAGAGCGCCGGGTACCAACCCCAGGGGAAAGGCAGTGATGCTCAGGGGTATAAACTCTTCCTTTAAGTTCACTCTGCTCCCCTGAAATTGCAAATCAGCAGGAAAACCGCTGTATTTCACAGCAAACCCTGCCTGGCCAGGGCAGCCTTGCCCCCAGGCGATAGCCATGGCCTTCCTGCTCCAGCTCTGCCAGGCTCGTTAAAAAACACAGAGAGCTCTTTTTCCCCTCCCCTACCAAGAAGTCCAAGTGACAAGCTGCAACTCTAGAGCAAGAATTAAATACAATTTATTCCCTGGCTCCTTTATCTGAGGAAAGGGGGGCTCTCTCTGGGAAAGCGTTAGCGCTTTTCTTCAATTATTGTTTTATGCAACATCAAAAAAAAAAAAATAATAGCGTTTTCAGCACTTTCTCATATCAAGGAAGTAATTGAGTCAAAATGAAGAAGAAATTATCTATGAAGTTAATTATCTAGCAGACATGTTTTACACTCTGTCATTTTTCACTACCAGGCAGTAACTGGAAGCACAGGCATTTTTCTTTCCTGTAATTAATGTACTCGGAATACGTTGCAGAAAGGATCAGGGGTTAGGTTTTGGGTTGGAGGAGATGAGTTATTGCCCACCGGAGCGGTGAGGGGATGGGAGGGAGCATTTTGAGCCCGACTTGGAGGGCTCCCACCGCCGGGATGAGGTCGCCCCAAAGCTGGGCTTGGTTTGGGAGCTGTGAGGGACCAGCACAGGGACCCCTGCTCCGACCAGGAGCTTCCCCACACCAGGAGAAAGGGAACCTGGAGCTCCCTCCAGCCTGATGTGGGCCAGGGCTGGAATTTCCACAAGGCAAAGCAGCTTTTTGAGAGCCTGGCGGTGCGTGGAAACTGGAATTGCTTCCAGCGAGCGGCTGCTGTCATCGGTCCAGAGTTTCCGAGCATCTCCCAGAGCCAGGAGGACACGAGCAGCCTCCTCCTCGTCGCCTTCCTTCCCCGTGGCCACTTTCCACAGAGGAGGTTTTTCCAGCGCTGATGAAGGGACCGTTTCAGCCCCATCCCTGCGCAGGGGATGCTCTTGGCATGTCCCTCGCCTCCCAGTCCTGACCCAGTGGCACAGGGCCCCCCAAGGACCATTCCCCCATTGTGGAAGGGACTCAAAGCCATGGCAGAGGAGGCAGAGTGAGCACCCAGCTCCACCCAGGGTAAAACACACATTGGAGTCCCCTTTTCTCCGGCTCTGCCCACCCCCTCAACAGCAAAACCAGAGGAGCATCCCCATGGCAGAGCCTCAATGTCCCTCACTCCACGCCCGACCCTCAGTAAATACAAATTGTATCCATTACCCATTCCCAGCAGGAAAGCAAACACAAGCAAGGATGCTGTAAGGGGAAGGGGCTCCACATCGCTCTCCCAGAGCCCCTTTGCTCTCACGAAGCTGCACCAAGGGAAGGGAGATCTCCCCTCTTTCTGGTTCCAGTGGGGCTGTCTGGGTACCAGCAGACCAAAGAGGCTGGGATGGTGCCTTGCTGTGGGAGCACATGGCTGCAAGCAAGTGAAATCTGCTTTAAAGTAATTAAAAAAAAAAAAAAATCCAAAACCAACCAACCACCTTCCACTTCCATAAGGTCTCACAGCAGAGATGTGTTGTGATGTGTCCTCCCATCCACCACCAGCTCAGAGCCACCAGCTTCACCCCCACCTGGGGGGCTGTCCCTGAGCTGGGGGTCTGGTTCCAACCATATTTTTATTTCTAACCTTGGGAAATCTCCGAGGATGCTGCAGCCCTTGGGCAGCCCTGTGCTCCCCAGAGAAGCTCGTGCAGCACCTACGTGGTGGAAGGGAGATGCTGCCTGGCTCCCAGCTGGGTACTTACTTGCTCTTTTTTATGCTGGAGCTGGGAATTTCCTCCCCATCCCTCCTGGCATCCCTTTTCCCAAAGAAGAAGATCCAAACTTCTCCAAGGAAAGCCTCGAGCACGCCAGGAACTGCCTGCCTCCAGAGAGACAGAGCTGTGACCCCTGGCAACGACACACAACCGGCGCCTCCTCCCGCTTTTCTCCTTGATTTAATTCATTGTTCATTTACCGCGGTAATTATATTAGGGGAGTGTAAGGCAGGACACGGGAGTCCCTTGGAGGCTGCTAATTGTTGCTGGAACGAGGCCACGCGGGTGGTAATTGAGGGAAAAGAGGACGATGCTCCAGCCCGGCTCCCCTCGGGGAGATGCTGCAGCTGAGATGACTTTGGGGTAAAGCCCCACACCTGGGCTGCAGCCCCAGGCTCGTTAGCCACCTCCTTAATTGCCTGCTGAGATCAGGGAGGGGTCACTGACATAAACTTTCTCTTTTTTTTTTTTTTTCCATAGGGGAGGTAGTAGAGCTCCCTCATGCTCATAAGCAAAACACATCTTTATATGGATATAAAAAGCAGGACCCTTCTGTGTTTTCAAGCCAACCCCATGGGCTTTGGGGGCTTCTCGGCCACCCCCTGAGCCCTCCTTCTCCTTGGGGATAGTGACCTGGGCAACTCCAGACCCCTTTCTGTGTCCCCCTGCTGTCCCCAGCCCTGGCAGGTTTGGGACATGGCTCGTGGGGCAGAGTTCCCCCCCCTGTGCCACCCCCCAAAGCACCTCTCCAGCTGCTCCCCCAGGTTGAAGCTGAGGGTCCTGGTGTTCCTGCTGCCTGGCACCCTGCTCCCCCAAATCCTTTAAATCTCAAGGGGTCATCCGAGGTCCCAGGACCTGTGAGAGCCTCTGGAGCTTCGCTTCCAATATTAAAGATAAGAAAATAAATCAATTCTGGTTTCCCCTCCTTGGCAGAGACTTCACCAAGGCTCCTGCTGGCTTCCTCCTCCGGAAAGATCATCCCAGATAACGGTGATGAGTGATTTGAGGAGTCATTTGGTGCCTCACTGGAATTGCTCCTGTTTAACGAAAGGGACCAATTTCCCACCTCCTCCTCTTTCTTTTCCCACTGAAACAACATCAAGTTGTTCTTCTTCTGGGCTCAAGGATCAAGGGGATTCTAAACTGGAGCATCCCGGCTCCATGCGCATCCCCATCCTCACAGCTCCGCTCGTCGCCACGTGGCCAGTAAGGGGTTATTTTTACACCTTTAAAATTAAACACAGCACAATAAGGGGGAAAAGAAAAAAAAAAAAAAAAAAAGACGAGTATTTCTTGTGAAACGAAGCAGCTCGGGAAAGTTAATGAGACAGAAATATCTGCTTGCAGTAAATCTGGAGGTGTCAGGAGAGCCCCGAGGTATAACTTATTTAAGGGAGGATGAGAAAGAGGGAGGAGGAGGAGGATGACACCTGCTCAACCACACTGGCTCGGGCGCTGATTAAAGCCTAAAGGAGAACATCACATTAATTACAGAGGGCAAAGGTGCCATCCCACCTATTGTCAATCACCTCTCAGGTTGGAAAAGTCTCTTGGTCTCGCTGCAGGTGCCCTTGTTGCAAGACACGAGCCAAAATCCACCGGATTGTGCCACGGGGGAGCAAACTCCAAAGCAGAGCACCAAAAAACTTGCTCTTAAAGAAATAAACTGCCCTTAATCCCGTTTTGGAGAGCCACGGAGAGAGGATGAGTGTGGGTGTGTGGATAGTGCCCACCCGCTGCCTGTGGCTCAGGGTATTCCTGGGATTTGGGAAGCCATGGTAGATACCTCCTTCCAACATCTTGTGTATCTGGGTCAGTGGAGGAAAAAAAGCAGGAAAATCCCATTTGCAGACAGTCCTGGTCCCTCGTGCTGTACAGCTCTTGGGGAGGTGCAAGTCCTGGAGCTGCTGGATCCCACGCTCAGGTAGGATGCCTGGAAGCCACCGAGTCCATACGGCTCCTTGGGGCTGAGCCCACGGGTGGATTTTGCAGGCTGGTTTCTGGTTCCTCTGGTCACGCCGAAGCTGCAAGTAGCCAAAAAGCACCAGGAGCATCTCCACTGCCCACACGTCCACATCTGGCATGTGGGATCCATCCCTCCTGCCATGATGGGTGAGGGTCGGAGAGGTTCAGAGCAGGACTGTCCATGCTGCCCTTTGCAATTCAGCTTCCCCGAAAGCCTGCACGAGGTCTCCAAACATCCCACCGGCGTCTGGGGTCTCTCCAAATCCAGCTGAGATGAAGTTTGGCTCCAGCTGAGAGGGGCTGGAGACCCCTCCCGGAACCTCACAAAGCTCCATTCGTGCTGCTCCTCAAGAAGGACCATTCCCGAAACTCCACCACGCAGACAAAATCCATGTGTACTTGGCACAGCCTCTGCCAGCAGGAAAAGCAGGGATTTAGCAGCCCCCGTCAGCTCCACCGCATCTTCCAGAAGGATTTCCTCCAGCCCTCCTTCCATCGCTCCACAAACCAAGAGCATCTCATCCCCCTGCTCTCCTTCCAGGAAAAGCTTTGTGTCAGGAGAGGAAGACTTAGCAAGGCTTCGGGAGGGGAATCACTGGCTGTGATTTCACATCCCCAGCCCCAGGATGAGCATTTCCACCTTGAAGAGCTTTTTGTTCCACCAGCTGGAGGTACCAGGCACCCAGAGGAAGGCACACGCTCGTCAGCATGGATAACGCCTTCATCCCAATGGGATAAATATTCAGCAGCTCCTGCAAAAGCTCTGTGATGGGACCCAGCTGGGAAGGGGATGGGGGGTACAGCTGGGATCCGGGGGCTCCAGGCACAGCAACACCAGGTGCTGCCCCATCTCTCACCCCACCGTGGCCATGGCTTGGGGAGGGCACAAAAACCCCACAAAAACGAGGGGACAACGGTTAACTCAGTCTCATTGGAAGCCCTTTGCTGGTGCCTCCTGAGCTGGGATACCTGGAGAACAGGATGGACATCTCCAGGGGGGTGCAGATATCCACCAGCAATCACACACGGCACCAGCTATAGGATGGAGATGTTTCTCCCTGACCTTTCCCACCAAAGAATCCATACACCTTTCAGAACAGCCTCGAGCCCCTCCAACCTCCTCGGGGAAGAAGAAAATCAAACCACCACCCAAAAGAGCGACCTCCACTCTATTTTCCACCCCTTTTCCTAAGAGATCACAGTGCTCAGGGGGTCCACGTGTCGCTGCCAAAACTTTGAAGCAGGAGGACACGGCTGGGAGCAGCTGGGACGCACCCCAGAGACCCCCCAAATTGGCTGGAGAACCCCCTCGAACGCTGATTTTTCTTTTTTTTTTTTCTTTTTTTTTTTCTTTTTTCTCCCGGTGCCAAACTGCTCAGCACATCTGGCTCCCTCTCTCCGAGCTGTCATTTTCCTGGCTGTTAGAGGAGAGAATATGGTAAAGAGCAGCCTGGGTTTGCGACGCGACTCCTGCGAGAGACGTGACATGTTTATTTTCCCCGCGCCAACTTCCACATCAAAAGGGCTTTCTATTTTTTTTTTTTTTTTTCCACACTCCAAAAGGGAATATATATATAAATATATCTATATATCTATATATCTCCCTCCCTCCCCTCTCCACCAGCTCTGATCTTGGCATCCCCAGGTCCCCGAGATGCCCTCGACATCCCATTTTTCCCGCAGGCAGATCTGGGTGAGGGGTTGATGTTTCTGTTCCTTGGCACGAGCAGTTAAAAAAAAAAAAACACACAAAAAAAAAAAACAAAAGGGGGAAAAAAAATAAAAGAAAAGAAATAAATATCTTCATCTGACTCGAGAAACTTGATGTTTTGTGTGACCCAAATGTCAGTGTTTTGGTTTGGTTTTAAGCATTGTCAGGTTGCTTGGAAAAAAAAAAAAAAATAAAAAGAAAAAACATTAAGGGAAGGGGATGGTATTTTCAAAAACAAAGTTATTGCACATAAAAAAAACAACCCCAACCCTCCTGCCACACGGGAACGTGTCAGCTCCTTTGAAATGTTTGCTTGTTTGCTTGTCTCCCGGAGCAAAACAGTCAGGGGACTGTTTGCAGCCTTGCAAAATATTTAGACTGACCCAAATCCCTGCGGTTTCTGCAGCTGAAGGGCCGCCCCCCCCTCCCTGTTTTTCAACCCCCCCAACCCTGGGGCTGGGGGTCCTTGGCCCGACACAGCCCCGGGCAGAGGAGGATGCTCGGAGGAGCTCATTCTGCTTCGTTCCTTGGTTGGTTGTTCTTGGTTTATTTTTTTTTCCTTTTTTTTTTTTTTTCCATTATAGACATTATTAAAAAAAATAAACTTTTACAATAATACATTTTTAAGTTGTTGTTGCCATTTGAGCACGTTTTTTTTCTTTTTTTTTCTAAAAACAAAGGAAAAAAAGGAAATTAAAAAAAAAAAGCCACACCGTAGATGTATATGGTTATGTATATACATACATATATGTAGGTATAGGTGAACGCTATATACATACACTATATATGTATATATAAAAGAAAGGAAATGGAGAGGATGGAGAGAAACATAGAGGTTGGATCAGATCCCAACCCAAATTGGACTGGACAAATGTTTAAAAAAGAAAAAAAAAAAAAAGAAAAAAGAAAACTCTCTCCCCTCCAAGTGACAGATTGGGAACACCAGGACAACCTCACGACGTTTGAACAGGAGCTTCTTTTCTCTTTCCCTTTGAAAACTCTCGCCGACCACGGGAAATGAATTTAAAAAAAAAAAAACCAAACCCAAAACAAACAACAAACCAACCCCAAAGGAACCCCAATAACAATGTCAAGAGCTGGAGCCAGTCCCCTCAGAGGATGCAGAAGAACCTTTGGGATGCTCCAATGCGGAAACCTCGCTGTCCCCACGGCCTCCCCAGGGTCCCTGGGATGATGGATCCGGGAAATAATCTCTGCCAAAGCTCTGCTCCAGGATTATTTTCCCTCCCCGGTGCCTCTGGCAGCTCAGAATTCCCTGCGGCAGGGCATGTAAAGGGTGAGGGTTTCACCACGAGCCGTGGGCTCCTGCTTTAGAAAAGAAACCCCACGCACCAAAACACACACACACACACGCCCCCCGCCCCAAGAAAAAGAAAAAATTTAAAAAAAAAATAAAAATAAAGAGGGAAAAATGAAAAGAGGAAGAAAACCACCAAAGTTTGCCAACGTGGTGAGGGTCCCTCCTGCCACCCGGCATCCCCGGGTGCTTCTGAGCGGTTCAGTCTCTGGCAGGAGGATGAGGATGGTCCTTCCCATCCCCAGTGGTCGCAGCAGGAGCCGAGGTGGGGGTCAGCGTTGGGGGGGTGCACCTGGGCTGGTGTCTCCGTCCCGCTGCCTTCCTCACAGCCCCCCCCTCCCTATACCATCAGCTTCAGCAGGAGGACGGGCACGAGGGGCAGGATCCCGCCCGCCCGGTGTCGGCTGCCACCTGCCTTCTGGTCCACGAAGGTCTTCTGGTCTGGCATGATGTCTGTGGTGAGCTGGGTCTGCAGGGGGGGAGAAGGGGGAGGAAGAGTAGAGGTTCACCAGCATACCCCCCTTTTTTTTTTTTTTTTTTGGGGGGGGAAAAACCATCCAAACTTGGAAAACAGCTATTTTTGCCCTCTGGGCAGCGAAGCCAGCGATCCCTGGCACAACAGATGCCTGGCACGTCCTTCCCAAGTTGTTTGTGGTCTTCCCAGCCCCAGGACCACCCCCCCCCTCCATGGCTCCCCCCCCCCGCCCCAAACGTACCTCTGAGTAGCACAGGCTCTGCTCTTTGGACTTGTTTAGCTTCGCTCCATGCTCCTGGAGAGGAGGAAGGAGGAAGGAGAAAGGCTTAGGGCAGGTCACAGCCCGAGATTTGGGGTCCCCAAGTCGTGTGTGTCCCCCCCCCCCAAGAAGTTGTGAGCTGCCCCACGAGGGATGGGGTGATGCCTGGGGTGATGCCCTGTGCAGGGGGCAATCCTGGCTCGGAGCACAAGCTGGTGTTGAAGAGTGAAGCTTCCCAACCACCCAGGGCTCTCAAACAGGAGAGGAGAAAGAAAAAGGGGTTCCGTCCCTTCTCCCCGGGGCGGCTCGGGGTCTTGCCTATATCCCTGTGACACCCATCGGCCACAGACCCCCCCCCATCCCACTCCTCTCCACCACACCTTTCCACCCAAGGAGCAAAATGTGAAGCCACAAGCCCAGCGCAATGCAAGAAAATAGGTAATTTTCAGGTTTTCCCCAAACCGTGTGGGATTCAAGCTGGTTTCACCCCAAAATAAGCTGGAGAAGTTGGGCTCCGGGCAGCTACTCCAGCTCACCTTGCCCTGGGGACAGCCCCGTGGCAGGCAGGGGATGATGCTGGAGCGAGGGAAGGGGATGGGAAGGGCAGGGATCCCTCCTTTCCCCACACCAGAACCCCCAGGCAGTGCCCAGACCCCCCAGTACCAGGGATGGGCCGGATCCTGACGGGCACCTGGGTACCAACACCGCATCCAGACTGAGATCACAGAACCACAGAATCCCATGGGGTGGGAAGGGACCTCTGGAGATCATCTCCTCCAACCCCCTGCCAAAGCAGGTCCACCCAGAGCAGGTCCCACAGGAATGTGTCCAGATGACTCCATCCACTCCATCCAAAAAGTCCCACTAGGTTGTTCTGCTGCCCGTGGGGTTGGAAGGGACCTCTGGAGATCATCTAGTCCAACCCCCTGCCAAAGCAGGTCCACCCAGAGCAGGTCCCCCAGGAACTTGTCCAGATGACTCCATCCACTCCATCCAAAAAAGCCGATCTCCTGGCTGATGGACCCACCAAAAGTCCAGACCAGTTCCCCCCAGATTTGCACCAGTGACCGGGACTGGGATCTCCTACCTGGATGGAGGTGCAGGTGGTGATGACGCTCGTGTCGTAGATGGTGTTGCTGTCGTTGATGTCATCTGGCAAGGCAGGGCTCTTCTCCGTCTTCGGTGGCAGGGTGATGGGGGGTGGCGGGTTCTTGGGGGCCAAGTTCACGTCGGTGCCATTGCCAAAGGCTTGGATGGCGTTTCCTGGGGAGATGTTTAGAGTTGGGGGGGGGGGGCTGCACCCCTTCGGGTGACGGGGCGGGGTGGGGAGGGGGACGGCGAAGGGCCTTACGGAGACAGGGGTTTTCCGTGAAGTCTCGGAGGAACTTCTCACACTCCTCTTCCATGTTGCCGCTGCCTTTGCAGGAGCACCAGGGCGAGATGGTGATGCTGGTGGGGCTGGCGTCGATGTAGTTGGGTGTCATGTCAAAGCCTGGTCCCAGGAGAAGAGGAGGATGAAGAGGGGTGAAGGACCTCAGTGGGAGAGACCCTTTGCCACCTCGAATCCCCCCCCCCGGCACTCACCGATGAGCCCCGCGTAGGAGCCCAGGCACGCCTGGTAGTTGTCCCCGGGGCAACTGGTCAGGGACTGGAAGGATGCTTGGCAGTTGGTGTGGAAATCGGCCAGACGGGACCTGGGTGGGAAGAACAAGAGGGAGTGGGATGGGATTTCACCGCTCGGAGCATCTCAACAGCGAGGCTGATGCTATTGGAATAAAATCAAGGAGAGAAAAGAGGAGGAAGGGGCTGGAGAGAGGAGATCTAAATGAGATCTAGGTCCAGGAGGTGCAACTTCTAGGGGTGTCTGCCTGCAGGTGGGTAGCCCACAGGCTGTGGGATCCTCGTTCCTCCATCCTTTGCTGCTCCCCATCTCCCCAGCCCTTTCCCTGTCGCATCCCGACCGACAGAGCACACCAGAAACTTCACCACCTCGTTTGGCCGCGCTGCTCCCGGCGTCATTACCCGCCCTGTAAAATTTCACTGCTTGGTTTTATCTTTCCCCCTGAAAATGTTAAAGCTCCGAGCGCAATTAAAATGCCTGAGGTTGGGGGTTACATTTTCCCTGCCTTCTTGTTTGCAGCCAAGAAGGGGAAAAAAAAAAAATACAAACAAAACCAAGAGGAAACCTCACAGAGCCCTGGGAGCATAGAGATGCTCCTGCCCTGGGCTGAGTGAAGGCACAGGGATGGGGAGAACGGAGGAACAAAGAATCCCATGGGGTGGGAAAGGATCTCTGGAGATCAGCTCCTCCAACCCCCACCCACAGCAGGACCACCCACAGCAGGTCCCACAGGAACGGGTCCAGGGGGGGTTGGAATGTCTCCAGAGAAGGAGACCCCACCACCTCT
>JAOQGH010000015.1:3877658-3902222 GCA_025769975.1 Gallinago jamesoni | reverse complement strand
GATGGGATGGGATGGGGAAGGTGATGGCATGGGATGGGATGGGATGGGGAAGGCAATGACATGGAATGGGATGGGATGGGATGGGATGGGATGGGGAAGGAGGTGGCATGGGATGGGATGGGATGGGATGGGATGGGATGGGATGGGATGGGATGGGACGAGACAGTGTGGCATGGCATGGCCATGGGATGGGATGGGGAAGGCAGTGGCATGGGATGGCATGGCATGGCGTGGCATGGGATGGCATGGGATGGCATGGCATGGCATGGCACGGCATGAGATGAGATGAGATGGGATGGCATGGCATGGCATGGCATGGCATGGCATGGCATGGCATGGGGAAGGCAATGGCATGCGTTGGGATGGCATGGGATGACATGGGATGGGATGCAATGGGATGGGATGCAATGGGATGGGATGGGAAGGCGATGGCATGACATCAGTAAATGCACCCTCAGTAAGTTTGGAGGTGACACCAAAGTGGGTGGGAGTGTTGACCTGCTGGAGGGTTGGAAGGCTCTCCAGAGGGACCTGGACAGGTTGGATCAATGGGCCAAGGCCAATGGGATGAGGTTCAACATGGCCAAGTGCTGGGTCCTGTTGGGTCACACCAACTCCATGAATGCTACTGGCTTGGGGCAGAGTGACTGGAGCTGCCTGGTGGAAAAGGCCCTGGGGGTGTTGGTTGGTGGACAGCCAGCTGAACATGAGCCAGCAGTGTGCCCAGGTGGCCAAGAAGACCACCAGCATCCTGGCTTGTATCAGGACTAGCGTGGCCAGCAGGAGTAGGGCAGTGATGATGACCTCTATACTGGGAGCTGGAAGCACTGGTACCGGGCTCTGGGGGTGCTGATGCTGGGCACTGGAAGCACTGGCAACCCTGGTCCAGGGAACTGGGGTAACTGGGAGAATTAGTACCAGGCATTGGGGGTGCAGATGCGGGGCAATGGAAGCTCTGGGAGCCCTCATGCAGGGGACTGGGGTGACTGGGAGCAGTGATGCAGGGAACTGGGGTAACTGGAGCGCTGGTGTTGGCCACTGGAAGCACTGGGAGCCCTTGTGCAGGGAACTGGAGTAAGTGGGAGCACTGGTGCAGGGAACTGGGGTAACTGGGAGCCCTCATGCAGGGAACTGGGGTAAGTGGGAGCACCGATGCAAGGAACTGGGGTAACTGGTGCTGGGCACTGGAGGCACTGGGAGCACTGGGCGGGGGGGCGCTGCTGGAGCACGAGGCTTGTCCTTGCCTGGGGTAACTGGGAGCACTGGTGCAGGAAACTGGGGACAGTCGTACCGGGCACTGGGAGAAACCATAGAAAAACGACGCGAGGCACGGGGCAGGTGCCGGGTGCGCGGCCCCTTTAAGCGCCGTGTCAACAAAACCCGCCCCTCCCTCCGCTGCGTCGCCGCCGTCGTGACGTCACCCGCGCCGCCGCGGACGGTGTAGGGAGGGAGGGAGTGGGCGTGGCGTTGCGCGGCGCGCGCCGCCGCCGGCGGGGTGGGCGGGGCCGGGGCGCTGTTGCGCAGGCGCGCTGGGGGGCGGCGGGGGCCGCGGCGCGTGCGCGGGGGCGAAAGCGAGGCGGCGGCGGCGTGAGGAGAGAAGGGGAGGAAGGGGGGGGGGCGGCGGCGGCGGCGGGCGGGCGCGTGCCGTGCCCGGCGGAGGCGGAGGGAACGGAGCATGAATGGAGCAAAATGGCGGATCATGTGCAGGTGAGAGAGGGAGAGGGGGGGGGGAAGAAGGGCGGGACGAGACGACATGAGAACTCTTTACTCCCCGCCCCGCACCGGGCTGCCGGGGCTGGGCCTACCCGCGCCTCCCCCACCTCAACCGAGGCCTGGCCCGGTGAGGCCTGGTCCGGCCCGGTGAAGCGTGACCCGGTGCGACGGGGCTGCCTGCGGTGGAGGCGCCGCCGCTGATGGATCCCCCCGGCTGCGGGCCCGGCGCTGGCATGGCGGGCGCGGGGGCGAGCGGCCTTGCTGGGCCGGCGGCGCGGCCTCCTCGTCCTCCTCCTCCCCCGGGGCGGCTCCAGGCCCGTGTCAGGCCTTGTCTCCGCCGGGAGGGCGACTTCAGCGGGGGGGAAGCCGGCCGTGTTTACCGGTCGGGCGGCCATTGCCTCTTCCCGCAGCCGCTGTGGAGTTTTCTAGCAAACACCTGGGGGAAGGAGACCCCCCCCCTTCCATCTCCCCGTCTCCACCGTCCCGCTCCCGGTGTCTCTGCGGCCCCCGCAGCCGCCCCAGCTTTGGGGGGGTTTTGCGTCCTTGCTTTTTCCACCTTCCCCCAGTGTTTTATTTTGCAGCGAGGCTTGGTCTTGGAGGTAAACTGGGTCTGGTTGGCGTTAAAAACAAAACCCTGCCTGGATGTTGCTGTCGTGGGCAGGAGCCGAGAAGCAAATGGAAGGTGACAGTGGCTCTAACCGAGTCAGGTTGCCGTGATAGGATGGAAAACCTGCTAAAGAGCCCGGTGCTGTCACCAACAGAAAAAGTAAAAATAGGCCCAGCTGGGGGGAAACGGTTAGTGGGGGTTTGTTTGGGTTTTTTTGTTGTTTTGTGTTGGGCTTTTTTTTTGCATAATATTTTAGTTAAACCTGCAGAAGGTTTGCGTGGTGTCCAAAAGACTGGCTAAACTGTAATGACACTGGTAGTTACATATTACTGATGGAACTTTTAAATAAATATATTCTTCGCATGATACCGTTGTGGACCACAAGGGTGAGCAGTTTATTAACTCACAGCAGAGCCGTGCAGCTCGCAGGTTGTCTGGCAAGGTTGCTGGCAAATGTCTCTCGGGTAATCTCAGGGGAGGAGAGGAATTACTGCATTATTAAACAATTCACAGGCTCTAAATTTCCTGAAGAAACTCCGAATTCGTTTGCCGGGAGTGGAGCCCTGCCTTTCAGACTCAGCCTGCGGTTTGACACCGGCGGCGGGTGAAAGAGCTGCTCTTGTTGCTTTAAAACTGTGCTTCGTACCCTGCTTTCCTTTGTTAAATATTGAATTGAGCAAATGGGAGCTGGAGCCCGAAAGAGCAGGGTCGCAATTGCTGCGGTTCGAGTTGGTTGGTTAAAGTTTAACGGCAAAGGCTCGGAAGATGTTCCACTGGGAGGAAAACTGATTTGCAAAAGAGGGTTGAGGCACCTGCAGCTCAGTGCAGTTCCTGCACGGGACAAATATAGTCGACAAAATTATTACCTGCTGTAACTGGACAGGGTTTGCTTGTTTTTGGTTTTTTTTTTTAATCGTCTCTTTTCTTTTCTCCAGTCCAGGCAGAAGCAGTAGCTCTGAGGAGCTTTCCTTCACCAAGCAGAGTGTGAGATTCCCTCCTCTGGATTTTTTGTAGCTGAGGGAAGTAGTAGCTTTTATTAATGGATTAAAAACTTGGTGAGAGGTCTTTCCATAGCCCGAAACGCCAGTCTTTGGGAGATGATTTGAGCCAAGTTGCGGAGAGATTCCGCTATCAAACGTGATGTTACCTTTAACAGGGCAGTTATTGAGTTATCCAGCATCGCGGGGAGATGGTGGTTATCCGTGTGAATAATTGAAAGAGTTTGTTTTATGGCATATGCTGTGGGAGTTGGTCCTGTTTTAATGGAAACGGGGATTTGTGAATAAATAACTGGCTGTCAAAAGCTGTGAGAGTTTAGGAGGCTGGGAAAGTCTTGCTGCTGCTTCATGAGACCTTTGGTTTGGGTGTTCTGTGTTCGCAGCGGAACTTCCTGGAGTTGTACCCGGCGTGTTTGTACCCGATCGAGCACAAAACCCATTATTTATAGACTGCATCTGCCCTGAAGTTATTTACTTTGCAGTATGGAGCAACAGCAAGGGTGAAGACAAACTTTTCAGGCCGTGTTGAAAGCGAGTATCAGGTTCTCGTCTTTTAAAAAAAATAATCATAATGCAAATTGTGAGCGAACCCACCGGTTTTGTTGGTGGGAATGGTGTGCTCGAAGCTGGCTGTGGTGCTTTCCTGGAGCTGCTTGTCAAGGGGGGGACACGACTGTTCAGCAGCTGGAAACAAAGGCTGCAGTGATACTGATACAGGAGAAGAGGGAATCAGATGATTTTTGTGAGGCTGAAAAGAAGTCTTAAAGCAAATTGCTGTGTGCCAACTTCTCCACTTCTCAAAAAGCTCATGTGACCTTGTTTTGAATTAATATTTCTCTTCCAGGTGTTGTAAGCATCACTTAAACTTGCTCACAGAAAGCAGTGAGGATGTCATTGCAATTAACTTTGTGGGAAAATGAGTCCCCTTCCCTCCTCCCCCCCCATTTTTGCAAATGGATTTATGTCATCTTTGTTTTTCTTCCACTTTCCTTGTCCTTTAGATGTTTTCCGTCCTGCTGCCCTAAAATGGGATGCACTTAATGAATGCGAATATTCCTGTGGGAGAGTGGTCGGTGCAGGATGATGATGAATTCTGAGACTTTGTGTACTGAATGTTTCATTTGAATTTAAAAAAAAAAACCAAAAAAAAAAACCACAACAAACCAAAACATGGCTCTGATTAGAAATTGTTGTCACCTCGATGTGCCACACATTGTCTGTTCTCAGTGGTTTAAACTCCATTTTAAATGGAAGAAATTTGGGCCCGTGAGGGGAATGAGGCAGGTGCTGAGGAGGCTACTTGTAATAAAAAAAAAAAAAAAATCTGCTATCTAAAAAGGAAATTGTATCCCATGATTTGCTTCCACGCTATCTGATTTTAGGTTTGGGGCTGGGTTTTTCAAATCCCAGAGGTTGGCTCTAAGTTTTCCATCTTTTTTTTTTTTTATTTTAACTGTTAAATGAGCTGAGGGCGCTTGGCTCCAAGCTGGAAAAGTTCCCTCTTTGGAGTTTGTGTGTTTGTTGCAGGTTCAGGGTCTGGTGCTGGGGGCTCCAGATGGCACCGGGCAGGCAGATGTGACTTCTTTCGTCTCAATGGAGTTGGGGAGGAAGCTCGGTGGCATTAAAATAATAAAAAAAACCATCGTATGAAAGCACTTTTGAGTGATGCTCTGGTGTCACGTCCACCTCGTGCTGGTAATTCACCGAAACGGGTCGCTCCGTGCAAGGACGGACACGAGGATTTTCTCACTGGTGTTGGAGTCTCCTTTGTAGGACCCCAATATTTTTGGTTTCTTATGTGTTTCCATATTCTAAAAGGTGTTGTTTTGGCTCAAATGCAAAATCTAATTTGGCTGTAGAGATCTATACCATTCAGCTCACTCCGGAGGAAACCCTGGAGACTGGATGTGCGTTTCCCATGCACTTGCTTGGTAAAAGAGTCACGCTGGAGCCTGCTCCCCAACTCCAAATCGCTTAGAATACTTCTTTTTCCTTCTGTTTCAGTTCAAGCTTTTACCTTCCCTGTGTCATTGGGCTGGCGGAAAGCTCTAATTAAGGACTTGGGTTTATCTCAGAATAGCCCAAGGGGAGCGCTCGGGACCTGGGGAGGGGGAAACGCTGGTTCAACTAAAAATAGAACTGTTGATATTTCTTTTGCAAATTAGGTGGGTTTTTTTGTTTTTTTGTTTTTAAACTGTGCCATTTGGCTGCTCAGCGCCACAGTTGCAGAAGGTCTTCAGAGCTGGAAGGTGGAGGTGTAGAGTCGTGGTTCTGTATCTCAAAATTTCTTCAGCCAAACTTTGTCGTGGAGAAAAACAAACAGTGAGTGCTCCTTTTCAGTTCCGGGGATTCCACCACCAGTAGTTTAATTCCTGGTCCCCCAGCTGACATCTAGAGTGTACTTTGGACATCCCTTAGGTAGAAGGTAAGGTGTCCAGCTCTGATCTCCTGGCAGCAGACCCAGCTTCTCCTCCAGATGATGATGTTTGGAAGAGGACAGATGGGAAAGGAGAATGTGGTGGCTTCGTTGTGGGCCAAGAGAAGGGCTTGGGCTGAAATCCTGGACTCGCTGCAACCGGTGGGAAGATTTTGTCAAGGAATTCAGTGAGCTGGAGCTAATACTGTATGTTTAAGTTGGAGTTCTATCCATAAGAGTTCAACTTGGAGATCTCAAAACTTGTGTGTCACTAAGGGGGAAGGCGATGCTGAGTTTGGCATGACCCGGGTGCCTGCTCCGGCAGAGAGGAGCCGAGCGGCCACACTGGGGCTGTGAGCCTGCTCCTGGGTGGCTGCTCTCTTCTCCCCGCTTTAGTGACTGAGCTGTGCTCCCTCAAGTAGCCAAGGCTAATACAATTAAGGAGGATTTGTTTGTTTTTAATTATTTTAAGAGAACTCTGACCGCTCTGTAGCTCAAGAACTCTCTTACTGTTAATAATGTCTTGTTGCCCTTGGTTCTGGGCGGCGCGGTTGTTTTGTGAGTCTGTAGGGCTCAGGCCTAAAGCAAAGGTCGAAAAGTTCCATTTTTACTACTTCTAATTGCGAGCAAAAGTGTAATATTTATCTTCCTGCTTCTAAACTGTTGTTTCAAGAAGGCATTTATGATTTGCGGTACTTTTCTGGTGATACTATTGTGTGGCTTGCATGTAAGAATCTAGGGGGTTTTGTCAAGAGTGACCAGTGTCATTTGTGTCTGGGGTCACTCTCCTTTTTCTCGGTGTAATTAATGCTTTTGCATCCTTGGCCTTTTGTGCGATGGTGATACTGGTACCACTGCCCCCCCGGGAACCTCAGCTTTGTTTTGCAGGAAGGGGTTTGTTATTTCTTTGCTCATCCGACTTTGGTACATCTGCCTTTTTCTCGATAGTGGGTTTGCTGTCCTGGGAGAAGACCACCTGAAAATATCTTTATTTTTTAGGTCAAGCTGTGTTGTAGGAGTCAAACACACCCAAATGTTAACACAGTAAAGTGGAATTACTTTTTTTCACAGCCTTCCTGTCTCCAACAGCCTTAAGTCAGAGGCCACTGGTTGGGCAGTTAGTGGGTGGTAGGTCCTTTCTGGCTCACTTTGGGTTCTCCCTGTTCTGATTGTGCAAGGAATCTGGGATTTAGACCTTCTTAGAGGGATGAGTTTTAATTAAATGGGTCTTTCAGGCTCTGTCACTCACTGAATCCACGGTTGGTGTGGCCTCATGCGTGTGGCTGGTGACAATGGTGGAGTTCTTGTTGGCTATTTTTACTATTATTAGTTCTAAAAGGTACTGTTGGAGGGGAGTTGCTAACTCACCCAGAAAATATCTCAGCAGAAGCTTGACATTTTTGCTTTTGTTTCTCATTAAGGACAAAATGTGAAGTTTATTCACAGTCCCCGCTAACTCCAGTAATGGTTTGCTGCTGGGCAGCTCGTTGCACTGGTGTGGTCGGGATAAAACATCAGCTTTACGCTCTGGTGCTCAACATCTTACTGGTGGCACACTTTGAATACTGGGTGATGTAAGATCACTGTGATAAATGTGCTTTGATACCCTGAGCCTTCCCTTCCATCTCCCCTCGCCTCTTGTCCTGCTCTGGAAACCAGGAGTAATTTCCAGGCTGAAAAATGGGCTGCACTTAAGAAAAATAACACACAAGAGTTGACTGCTGTGAACAAGGGAGTATTTTTTAGCAGCTCTTTGGCAATTTAAACTGGTTTTGGGTGCAGTTGGCTGGTGATTGCACTGTGTAATGTGTTCTTTTTTTATTTGCAGCCACTCTGGGCTGTGTCTTCTGCAGTTTTGCCCGTGTTGTAGGTGGACATGGGGCAGGAGAAACCCGGTTGCCAGGCTGGGCATCATGCCGTGGTACCCAGGGCAGTGATGTTGGTTAAACTTTACACTCTCTGCCTTACGGGGTTTACCTGGTACCAGCCTTGCATATAAATCAGCACCCAGCTTGAGAGCAAAAAAGTTATGTTTTAGGAAGGGAAAAACACATTTCAACTTCTAAAAGACTGCCTTCTCTCCTTTTCCCTTGTTTGAGATCATTCAAACGGAGTATATCGTGTAAGAGAACTGCTTTTTGCTCGCAGCATCTTGATAGTTTAAAGTGTAATTGTGGGCTTCTAGCTGAACTTCTAAAATTCATTTGTACGGTTCTCCTTTTAACCTATTGTTCAGTATTTGTGTATAATTTCTTAAAGAGAACAACACAGGAACAAGAAAATCAAACAAGAAAGTACTAACAAGAATCAGCCAGGCAAGTTATGTCCTTACCTGCCTGTTCCAGCTGACTGCTGGCTTGCATAGTATCTTAATTTGATTTCTTGTAATACGGAGCTGGATGAATTCTGTAAACCAAGATTATATAATTTTTTTTTAGATATATTTTTTTTTTTTTTTTTAATTCTGTGAAGATTTCTCTCCCACTTTGACAGGTCAGAAGAGAAAAATCTATCATGGGTATGTACCGGTATAGCCAGGCAGAAGGAAGGGAAGGTATGGTTGGTAGCAATTGCTTTCTTTTCCGTTTTTTATTTAATTTGTATTGTTTTTATTCCGTGCCTGGTTGGCACAGCACCCAGATTTGTCTCGGATTCTGTTGCTGCTTTCCTTGTGCTCATGGCACGCGAGAGCGAGGGGACTGGGTGTTTTGACACACTTACACGACCATTGGGCCGTCGTAGAGAAATCTGAAGGGGCTGGACTGCCTGGCACTAATAATTGCTTTTTTTCCTTCCAACTACAGGATTTAAAATATCATCATTTTAGGGATATTAAAATGGTGTATAAGGCACAGAGGATGTGAAGCAACATGGATTTTTCTGTGCTGCTTATTAACACCGTATCTCTGTTGATAGCTGAACCAGGATCTGGGCTTGTAACTCTGCAATGGAGCTTGCTCTGGTTCAGGTTGGTTTGTAGCTCTGGAATTAGGTCTCTCAAGGTGGGAGAACATATTGGGATGGAGAAATCCTCGGCTATTTTAACTCCAACTGAATCTGGTGGGGCTAAGGAGTCAGCTCCACAAAAGCAGGTGATTAGAAATATGAAGGTTTCAAGGCCCTTTGGCATTTTTGGTCTCAACTGTTTCAAGGAAAGGGTCAGAATTCCTCTCCCAGCTGATGTACTGGTTTCTGCAGCTCATGTAAGTCTCCTTGTTCCAGTCCATCTACCTGATGTCCAACAGATCTGATCAATTTAGTAAAATCATCAGAAAGGTTCTTCTTAGTTGAGAAGAATCATTCAGTCCCTGTACCGTGTAGGATTACCAGCAGACTAGGTGTTTTCTCATGTTGTAAGACCAGTTTATAAAAGAAATAGCCTCCATTTTTTTGCTATTTCAGGATGGTCTTTAGGTCCTTTCCATCCTTTTTATCTATTGCCAGTAAAATGAGCTCTGCATCTTTATACCCCGTGGACTCACAACTCTAGATCTGCAAAGGATTTCTGTCTGTCCTGCAGTGGCACTTCCTGTAATGAAGGGTTCTTGAACGCACCTTTTACGTGGCTTATTCCACAGCCCATCATTCTGCCTTAATTATTCTCCATTTATTATATTCCTGTTGGACTGGGATGTTATTGCTGCATCATCGAAGTGTTTTGGTTGAATTCCTGTCTGAAGGCTCGGTGCCCTTGTGTCACCAGTTCAGAGTGTTTGTGAACACAGTGATTACAGGAGTTATAGTCCAAGGACGTTGTGCTGGAAAATACTAATTCTGTTGTTTCTCTTTTAGCACTTGATAATGTCCGTACCCATCACTAGTTTAACCAGTAAATTGAAGGTGATTTGCAGAGCTTGGATTATTTTGCTGTTAATGGATGGTGAGTTGGAGTAGTCCTGTAGTAGCTTTAGTATTTTACATGATTTCCAGAGGTTTCAGGATCTTTGGAAGGGCTTCTGCTTTCTCCTGAACTTTGTGTCCCAAACAAATTTACGTGCCCTGTGCCTATCGCAGCCCTGGCTGTGTAAGGTTTGCCTTTGAGTTGTTGAGTCTTTTTTGGTAGTTGATTCCTGTTTGGGTAAAACACTTCTTGCTCGCAATGCCCTGATGTGTGGGATCGATTCCTGCACCTGAATGTGGCTTCTTCTGCAAAGCTTGTGCCCTCAAAGTTGTCTGTTACCTCTCTTAGAGAAGATGAGACCCAGAAATCTGGAAGCCAGCTTGTTTCACTGTGGCTACCTTGCCCGGTAGTGCAGTTGCCTGATTTTTTTTTCCCTGGCCCGTAAGACTCTTTACCTTCTGTTCCATGTCCTGAATGCAGTGGGAAGAGGCAATGCTGAAGCCTTCTTTTTCCCTCCTCTGGTACCGAATGTAAAGCAAGCAGGACCATCTGTGTCCTGAAAAGCAACTTTCGTTCAGATAATTTTGTAAATGAGCTGTTCTTCCTAGGGTTCAAGAGAAAAAAAATATATATATCACTTGGTTAAAACTCTCAGAAGAGTAGAAGGTGTGTTACTGTTTTTTTGTGTGCTGCTCCAAAGTGGGAGTCAAATCAAACAAATTAAATGAATTAAACTAAACAAATCAAAAATAATCTCTCCCAACGCTAACAGTGCCGTTGAGAGGAGAGCCTGGTTCCACAGCTCCAGCTCCTGCTCCCATCGTGTGGTGACAGCGCTTCTGGCCTTCCCCGACCTCCCCAGACCCGCACCACCAAAGAACCCTGGTGCCTGTTGCCCCATTTTGTAATTTCGAGCCACAAAACAGCCTGTCTCCTCCTAAATACTCAAAGTCTGATTCTGTTTGTTCTCTAGAACTTCATTCACTCCTAGAGATATCCAGATTGTAACGTTAATCCTAATAACATGAAAAACATCGCTGTCCACAGCGAGAATCACAGTGACCTTGGTCCTTACCCGGACTGTGTGCCCACATTACTGAAATGGGGAATACTGGTTTGTGTGGCAGGACTCCTTTCTGTCTATAATGTGTTATCGACAGGTAGAAGAAATTTTTTGGAGAGGTTTGGCTCATCCAAATGACAGCAGATTTCCTGACACCGTGTATCCAGCCCTGGGTCCCGTGCGTGCGTTGTCCTTGAGGTTTGCTAATTTCCCAGTCGCTGCTCGTTAGGAAATGGCCAACCTTTGCCAACCAAAAAGCCCTCAAATACATGAGGAACATTCAGGTTCTGCCAAAGAGAGGTTAGAAGGGTGTGATTGCTGAAGTGGGGTGTATTAGGTGTGACATAAATAAAAAGGTGAAGAGAAACAGGAGTGACTCATTCTCCCATTGTGGTAGGAAAGGTGTTGGTGCTGCTCCAGCCTCTCCTGTTTTATCCTCAGAACTGGAGGAGCACCTGCTTGCTGCAGTTTTCCAGGCCCATTGGGCTCTGTCCTGCTGAGTCCTTCCATGGGGAGACAGGCCTTGCTTGGGGTAAAATTCAGAAATTCATCCATTCCCTGGTGTTATATCGCCAGGGATCTCTCATTAGTACTTCAACGGCATCAGTGGGGATTGAATTTGGGAATGGCTGCCTTTAGCGGAAATCTGTGATGGTATAGAGGCAATTTCTTCAAAACATACTTTATCGTTCTAAAAACTAGCTAACTACTAAAGATTTACTTTGTTTAATAAATAAGTGGATTTTTTTTCAAATTCACCTTTCCTCAACTACGGCTGGCAGGTTTCCCATGCAAGAAAGAGTTGCCATAGTTTACAGCCTTGTGCACCTTCCCAGTCTGCCCACTTCTTCCCCCTCCATCGATGGTCTAATCCCCGTCGATTCCAGAAGCCGGGTGCCTTGGGCCGTCTTATCTCTGGTGCTGTTTTATTTTTTCCTGTTTGTTCTGTAACAAACCTCCCCTTCTAATTGAATTCTGTGTTCAGGTGAGTAATGCTGCGCTGAAGGTAATGGCCGGCGCTGAAAGCAGAGATGGTGCCCATTTTCACTGCATCTGTTTCGTGCCTTAAAAATGAATAAATAAAAGTCTGTTGCGTTGTCAGACCTCTTTTTAATTTATTTCGTGGTGGTTGATTTACACGCAGGGGTTCTGCCAACATCTGGAAATCTTGATGACACAGAAATGTAGAGGTTTTTCTTGGAGATTTCAACCCTCGGTCTGTTCTCGGTGTTGTTGGGCTCCGAGGTATAATTAGCTTCAGGACTGTTCACTTAAGGCATGCCCTGTGTTAGAAAGCCAAACATCACATTATCTTTTCTCTCTTAACAGAGAGCGAAACAAATGGCTGTCCTTATAGAGCTAAGCCTTGATAAAATTATGCACAAGTATTTGTTTGCACCCAGCTAGAATATTGAAGAGTTTCTCAGCGGTTTCACCACCCACTAAAGGGTATCGTGTTCCTCCTCTTTAAGCTCTTTGGGACGGAAACTGCCCTGTGTAACACTCCGGGTTATATATTGCCAGAACTAAGTTATGGGAAGTGTTAGTGTTAATTTGAAGTGTTTCTGGGGGGTGTGGAGTCGCGTTGAGCAGCAAAATGCCGGGGCTGAATCCTGACGGCAGCCCTGTTCCGTCTGGGCTTGAAGACCGTTTATCTTGGAGAAAGAAATGAGAGCTCTTTATTGATTCCCCAAGAGATGCAGGGGGAGGCCTGAAAATACGATGGCAATAAATGATTTGGAGACGTGCTGGAAGGGCGTAGGTAGGTTTGTTTTCTCTGTTATTAGGAGGGGAAATGGAAATGGGCAATTTGTTGTTCAAATTATCTTAACAAATGAGGGTGATGAGCCATGAGACCTTGATTTTTACAGTTGCGAGTGCTTACGAGATGCATCTTCCACGTCCTTGGCAGTTAATAGTTGCATCGCTGGGCTTAAAAGCTTTTTTATTTTTGGTTGAAATACCTGACATTCATCAAGTGACCTGAGGCATTCTATGAGCTGTAGTCACTTAAGGCACCAGGGTCCCTTTGCTGCGATGCATCCTCGTTGCACAGTCTCACGTGCTCAGACGCGGTGTTTTGGAGCCCTGCAGTCTGCATCATCTTCCTCTCCCTTTCGCTGTAAAATCAGCAAGAATTGAGGAAAGCTGGCTAATTTCTACAGCTTGGAAGAGCAGAAGCTGACACACGCTACGCAAATGATATTCCTTAGATGTAAAAATGTTGAAGGGAAAGGGAAAATAGATGATGGCATCTCCTGGAAGGGTTCATGGCCAGGTTGGAGGGGGCTTGGAGCAACCTGGTGTGGTGGGAGGTGTCCCTACCCAGGGCAGGGGACTTGGAATGAGATCACAGAATCATAGAATGGTTTGGGTTGGAAGGGACCTTAAAGATCATCCAGTTCCAACCCCCAGATGGTCTTTAAGGTCCATTCCCACCCAAACTATTCTATGATGATGTAGTGGCCCAGGTTGCCCCGAGAAGCTGTGGCTGCCCCATCCCTGGAAGGGTTCAAGGGAAGCTTGGAGGGGGCTTGGAGCAACCTGGTGTGGTGGGAGATGTCCCTGCCCAGGGCAGGGGGATTGGAATGAAGCGATCTTTAAGGTCCCTTCTAACTTGAACCATTCTGTGATTCTGCGTCACATCCTGGAGGCCCACGGGTAGCTCTTCTGGAGCCTGTCACACGTTCCTGGTGAGCAAGGACATCAGCATCTCATCGCCTGCCCTGCAGTCGCCCGGCGCCTGCCTTTGATTATAACATATGGGGGAATGAGGTTGGGGGATATTAAAATGGATGAATGTGCTGGGGACAAAAATAACTGTATTAAACATGTTGCAGGATCCTCTGGCTCAGGGAGGCAGTAACCATAAGGCAGGAGGAAGGGAATGTCTTGGAAACAATGTGTGCCTGGAGGATTTACAGCCATGCACATCCTTCAGGAGGAGAGCCACCAGGCAGCAGGAAAGTTTGGATTGATCTCGTTAAGCCAAATGCTGGGGTTTAGATGCCTGAATCTGTGGGGTTATTGCCGGCTGCGTGGGCTCCCGCTCCCTTTCTGGCTCTGCCATCTTGAACGCGCCGAGCTCGGCGTGCCTTCCCTCAATTTTTCTGAAATGGGAACTGTCAGCGTGGCGAAGTCAAACTCTATTGAACTAAACCTGCCTAGAGCTTATTGCAGCCCTCGGATGTAAAAAGCGTTGCTCAAGCAACCGTGTAATATAGGATCAATTCCCCAGCCGCCCCCCGGGGACTCCTTTTAGGTAGCTGTTACTTTCCTTGTAGTATTTATCATTTTAAAGATGATCACACATTGTTTATCTTCACCACGGGGAAAACGCTGAAACGTTGGCGAGTTTTATTTGTAGCTCGTAGGATAAATGAGATTGATAGATTGGGGGTTCTTTCTCCATTTGGAGCTTCACGGCTGCTCTCGATGGACAAACATCTGAGGCCAGGATCGTACAAAGGGGGTGCTGTACATGGAGGAAAACTCATTTCTTCATCACTGATGATGGTAACATCACTGATGACATAATCACTGATTGATGTTATTGAGGAAATAAGTGATAACGTGCTGCAAAATTCATGTGAAGCTTGATGGATTGGCAATTCCTGCCCAGGAATGAAGAGAGCTTCACCCCCTGCGGGGCTCCGGTGGAAGGCACCCCCCCAAATCTCCGTGGGACGTTTGATCTGGGTCAAAACCTCCCTGGGAGCACGTTGCCTTTGAGGAAATCATTTTGTTTTGCTAATCATTTGTCAAGTTGGCTAGTTTCTCATAAATATACTTTGCTTTGTTGAAAAACACTTCTACCGCTACAAAACTACGGTGCTGGAGTCACTGGTAGAGCCTGTTCCATTATCCTCAGCAGTGGAGGGCTGAACTGGATCAAAAATATAAAAATATGAGACTTTATTGGTTGGGGTTTTTTTTGTCCTAGGAACATGAATTTATTCAACTTCTGTCTGTTTGCAAAAAAAAAAAAAAGCTTGTAGATAGCAAGGTAGTGAGGCGTCATGTCTGGAAGCTGGATTTAAAACACTGAGATAGGATGATTTCCACTCAGAGGTGTTAATTGCCACACTTTATTTGGGGGAAAAAACATGGGTTTTGTTTGGGTGTTGGCTTTGGAGGGGGGGGGAAAAATGTGAGTGCACAGAAATAAAAGTAAAGTGATTGTCATTCTGTGCTGAGCTTGGGGTCGAGAGGTGGTTATGTGACACATTCAGTGGCAGTTTAAGCTTTTCAGTATGAATTTAAGACCCAGACTCCTAACTGGGAGGTGACTGGTGTTTCAGGTTGTCGTTTTGCCTTTGTAGTGGGATGTTTGAGAGAAAGTGTACACCATGGGGTTGTTTTTTGGTTGTTTTTTCATGTTGCTGCTTAAAGTGCTTTGGGTGTTAATAGAATATGGTACGGGCAACTGTAGAAAAATCCTGGGATTTCAGTGCCGGGGTGTGAGGAACTGATAAGAGGGATTTGGGGGGGCCTGGGACCTGACACTTGGGCACTTGGGACAATCTCCCATGACTCAGCAATTCCCTTCCAAAAAAGCCACCCCGACTGCTGTCCCACGCCTGCAGCATCCCCGTGGCACCCCGACCCCTCATCGACACCTCCTTGGGTGCAAACGACTGGGTTTCTTCTTTTCACAAAGACTTCTTGGAGCTGTTGGATATCAGAGGAGCCACGAACACAAGTTTTGCTTAGTTGTAATTATATTAAAAAATATAATTTTTTCTTCTCGGCTCACCGGCCGCACGCCTTTCCATCCCATAACGCAGCCCACGAACGCAGCAGGAAGGCAGAGTGTCTCCATGCTTCAAATTCTCTGCTGTCTCATGCTTTAGTCCTTATCTGGACCGTGCAGAGCTCTTGCCCGGCTTAATCTTCGTACTATAGGGTATTTTTTTTATCTTGGTTGAAGGAGTAGGTATTGCCCAGTCTCTGTAGGGAAATAATCCCCTCCTAATTGCAACCCTTGAACATCTCTGTGTTTGGGAGCTGGGTGCTGGCCTGATTTCTACCCCCTTGGGAGATGCCCTTGTGGAGGCAATATTAAAATGGGCTGAAAATTTAACGTTGCAAACCTGGAATGCAGGATCAGGGCAGCTCAACCCCTCTGCTTGACAGATAGTCAAGTTGGCACACAAGAAGAGAAAAGGAATTTATTGGTGAGACAGCCCTAAAAATTACACTTTCAGCTTTTTCAGCAGAGAAATTTGGTCGGATTACAGCTTATCATGAATGTTTTTTCACATATTTGAGCACGTTAAATCAAAAAATAAAATGACAGTTTGCAAACTTGAAATAACGGATGAAAACTCCCAGGTTTGGACATCAGCCTTCTCTCGGAGTTATGCTTCACCTTGTGCCCTAAAATGCCCCCCCTCTGCACACCTGGGGATGCTGTGAGGCAGAAATATTGAGCGAACTTTGAATTCAAGGGTTGTCTGGACAAGGATGCTCAGCACCGCTGACACTGTGCAAAAAGAGACGTGATATTAAAAATATGCATAAAAACCTGGTGTGGATGCTTGGCTTAATCTAACATGAATAGAGCGCACTTTTATTCCCTGTCGAGTTGCTGGATTCACACTCCTGGCTAACTTGAACTAGCTTTTCCACCTGTGGGATGGTTTTTTAAGAGGAAAATTGAGCTTTAATGACCACGGTGTCATTAAGGGGGCATTCACGGTGCCTTCGTGTGCCGTATCTCCCGGGCAGCAGATGGGCTATTGGCTTGGTGTCCTTGGCTTTTTGGAGTTGTGTTCTTTGAGCCCTGCAGGCTCCCTGTTTCCTCTGGCTCCGAGGGAGTTAAGCGACTGTAATCCGTGCAGGAAGGCTGGCACGGATCACGCACTGTGCACAAACAAGGGTGTTTTGTCACGGCGAGCGTCACACAAAAGGGGCCATGGTTATGGCCACCCCGTGTCCCAAAGAGTCGCAGGGAAATTAGTGTCCCTCAGGGGCGGGAAGAAAACCGGCCGTAGGGAAACCCCATTCCTGAACTTCTCCAAGAATTAATGCAGGATGGCATAAACCACTTAAACATAGGTATTTTTATCCAAAATCGTAAACCGTGCTCATTATAAGTTCTGTGTGGGACCATGGATGCAGAGGGGAGCCCCAGAGATGCTGGGGGGGCTTCAGGCTGGAGAAGAGAAGGCTCCGGGGAGACCTCAGAGCCCCTTCCAGTCCCTAAAGAAGGGGGGCTCCAGGAAAGCTGGGGAGGGACTCTGGATGAGGGAGGGGAGCCCTAGGAGGAGGGGGAAGGGTTTGAGACTGAAAGAGGGGAGATGGAGCTGAGATGTGGGGAAGAACTTGTTTGGGGGGAGGGTGGTGAGAGCCTGGCCCAGGTTGCCCTGAGAAACTGTGGCTGCCCCATCCCTGGAGGGGTTGAAGGGCAGGTTGGAGGGGGCTTGGAGTCACGTGGTGTGGTGGGAAATGTCCCTGCCCCGGGCAGGGGGTAAGACTGGTTGGGCTTTAAGGTCCCTTCCAACTCTAACCATTCTGTGATTCTAAGTCCATGCTGGGCATTCAGATACAGCTCAGAAGTTTGTAATTCAGCAGCTGTTCCGTTCTGCCACACCAGGCTGCAAAACCTTAGAATAAGTTGTCTTCTACAATTTCTGCTGTTCCCTGCTTTTGACCCCAAGCAGAAATATCTTCAGAGCTTATTTTCATCTTTTTAGCTTCAATTCCCACTGGACTTATGTAGCCTTTGGCAAAACAATAATTTTTAAAGAAACCCCATATAAACATTTTGGGGTTTGAAGGGAGGGAGAGGAAACCAAGCCCAACTGAATTTTAAGTTTGCCTTTTAAAGCATAAGGATGTTGAGGTTATTTCTTGTGATGGAAACTTTGGTATGGAATTCACTAACTCTGTTATCCAGAGGTTTTTTCTCAGACAAAATGCGCCGTGAGGTTCATGGGACAGTTACCCTCATAGGACAGAATGCACTGGAGCAATTATTTGCATTTAGGAGTTACATGGACAATTACAGTAAGGGTTTTGTTACATCTTTTTGAGGTGTGTGTCTGCACAGGCGGTGCACAGCCCCCTCCCCTCTGCTGGGGAAACAGAAGGTGTCGGGCTCTACGTGCAGGGACCAGCATTTAGGATGAGTTTCCTTGCATTCACCAGGTGGCTGGGTGAGCTCTAGAGAAGAAGAACTTGAAATCTGAAGGGTCTTTCTACTGCTTTTGGTGTGACACAGGGAAAGTCTGAGCTGTCGAGGAGCTGCTTGCAATAATCCTGATTTTTCAGAAGCAGGTAAAGAGGTGGAGGATAAAATTCCCTGTGAACGATCATAGAATCCAAGGGCATAAATCTTTTTTTTTTTTCTTCTTAAAAATTCTTTGTCAAAGAGACTTTTCCCCATTAAATTCTTTAAATAAACTGTATCCTTTTGCTCAGTTCCCTTCTCGGTTGCATTGTGAGCAAAGGTTAGTCTGGTTTAAAAGAGAGATAGACTCTGCCTTATGCCTGAGGTCAAATAATCTGATTATAGAACTCCATTCTTTCTACTCCATTGATCCAGTTTATTTCCAGTCCTTTCTGCGCTGAATGGGTTGAATCCATTAGTCACTTCAGGGAAGGCTGTAAATGTTCTGTCATCGTCTGCGTGGAACTGCCGGGTTGGATATTGTACACAAAAATCAGAAGGCAGGGAATAGAAAAATGTCTGTAGGTAAAGATCAGCCATTGCTTCTGGAAAAAAAAAAAAAAACAGAAAAACCCAACATAAAAAATATGGGAGCTGTTCTGTGTGACTTGAGTTCAGAGGTGTGTTTGAAATTACCTAATTTGATCGTTTACAGTTCAGCACACAAATTCATTCCTATTCAACAATAAATAAAATATGAGGGTTTGCTGTACCTGCAGCTGTCGCTTAGGCTTACTGCGCAGGAAAAGACCCTGCTTTTGGCCTGCACAATATTTAACAAATAGGACATGTTAATTATGATAAATCATTTATAAAAGAAAAACATAGAAAGGGTATAAAATCCACATAGGCTATATAAAAGATTGGCATGATCTGATTTGCATTAAATATTACAACATGTAGGATCTTACATCAAAATGTACATCAGGTTCTCCATCTGACTCATGGTCTGTGATGCTGTGAATGAGGGCAAGTTCCTGCTCATCAAGGAGGGCAGTTAAAGCATTGTGTAAAACTTGAATTTCACTTAAAAGCCCAAAGAATAATGGAACTTTTTGAGAAGCTGGCAGGAAGCATTTAAAACAAAAGCTTTTGAGTGTATTTTTTCATGTTATGTAACATAAAGTCATTCTTCGGAACTCATGACTGTGAGATGGCTTTGAAATCAAGAGAGCAACAAGGTGTAAAAATAATGTATTTTCAAAAGACAGGTATGTGATTAATGAGGATACTCAGGATTAAAATTATTATGCAAAGGAGTGATGATTTTTGGTCAGGATGCAAAGTCTAATGTTCAAGGACATAAACTAAGTAACAAATGCTGGAGTCGGGAAGGTCACGATGTGTGATAAAAGAATAATAACCAGTAAATTGTATCAGGTACCGGTTTCCAGCCAACTCCATGATGGGCCCCACGTGTTCTGTGCTGGATGCAGTGTGTCAGCCGTGGGTTGGAGAAGTACAGCCTTGGCCTAAGTTTCAGTTCAATTTCCACCCGATCTCTTTCTGCCTCCATCCTCTTCACTCTTCCTACCTTTCCTGCTGTTGTGGTTTGGGGCTGAACTGACAGTGTGGAGATGAACGGGCTGATGCCAAAAGCATTTTTATTGATGGTTGTCTTTAATGTCAGTGAGTGGCACAACACCCTTGTTCAGTGGAAGAGGTGGTGCCGTCATCGAATGGTTTGGGTTGGAAGGGACCATAAAGCTCATCTCATTCCACCCCCTGCCCTGGGCAGGGACACCTCCCACCACACCAGGTGGCTCCAAGCTCCCTCCAACCTGCCCTTGAACCCCTCCAGGGATGGGGCAGCCACAAAATAATAATGGTAGTAATGATAATTTTTTAAAATATTATAAAAAATTAAGTATTTTAAGTGATACAGGCCAGAGTGTCCAAAGGGGAGCTTTCAAAAGCGTTGTGTCCCCAAACACTGCTTTTCCTCCTCTCGTTTTCTGCAGTAGTGGTGATTCTGAGCATCCCTCCTCTCCAAGAAGCAGAAGGGCTGCCCATGTTCTCCTCGCGGGGACCGCAGCTCTTCCTGACCTGGTGTCAGCCTCTCGAGCGGGGTTTCTTTAGTATGTTTGGAACAAGTAGAAATTGCTTTGCTTGATTAACTCTTCCACTCCCTGCTTCTCTGTGAGCTGGGAAAATAGGGTTTTTCACAGTCTAAACAGCAGTAAACACTGCAGTGCCTTGACTGTAAATTTAATTCTAAACTGCTCCCAGATGAAGACAAAAGGTAAGTGTAGAAAAAGGCTCGTGGAAATGCATGAGCTCCCAACAGCGAGGTCACCGGGATGAGCCTTTCAGATAATCATCTTAACCGTGCCATAGGCTTCGCTTAGTCCTCCCCTTCCTCCCAAACACTTGCTGCTGCGTTCTCAGGATCTGGTGGTTGCCAGCCAAACTGCACCAACCTTCTCTCAATCACTGCACGCCTCTGACTCTGCTGGGGGAAGAGAACGGCCCGAAATACTCCCCATCCCCTCGGAAGCCGCCGTAGCATTCAACTTTCTAGAACAAATTGTGCCAAAGGGTAAGTGGGCAAGCCAGATATTGGGAAAAAGAAGAAAAAAAAAAGGCATTTGGCTGGGCCTGAGCCCAATCTCCCTCTTCTCTGCCAGTAAATCAGAGAGCTTTTGACAATAATTGTGCAGTATTGTGTGTGGAATAAAATAAGTACGTTTTTGCAGTTTTAGTTGTTTATGACAATGCTGTTGTAAAGAAAAGGCTTAATTTGGATACCAGAGTAGGCAAAAAAAAAAAGCTACTGAACGCGTTGTCTTTACTTGGGGTTGCAGAAGAAGGGCCAGTAGTAACGTGACTTCGCTTGTGTTAGAATAGGATCCAACCAAGAGCATGCGAATGGGATTCAGGGAGTAGAAGGCAGATCCTCTTCCCACAAACTCCAAACCAACAGGGACAAGACTGAAAAGTCCATTATTGCGCCCATTTTAGAGGTTAAGAAGTGAGGAACACAAATGAAGGGAG
Organism: Gallinago jamesoni; assembly: GCA_025769975.1. Taxonomy (NCBI): domain Eukaryota; kingdom Metazoa; phylum Chordata; class Aves; order Charadriiformes; family Scolopacidae; genus Gallinago; species Gallinago jamesoni. Next base: position 3,881,416 of record JAOQGH010000015.1, on the reverse strand, counting down.
TCTGCTGCCTGCCTGCTGGTGTGTCCAGTTAAACTGGGCAAAAAGCCTCTGACTGAAGGTAGTACATGGTGGTTTTGCTCTTCTCTTCCTCCACCGACCCAAACCATTCTGTGATTCTGTTTCTACTTTGACTGCAGAAGTAGATGAAGTCCAGTTTGGATTGCTAGATGTAACATGCCGCTCTTTGGTAAGACCTGTGTCAGTTGGACCTATAATTTCATTCCTGCAGGGTAAGTGGTGTGTGCCAATCTTGCAGCAGATTTTTTTTATTATTATTTTTTTTTAAGTTCTACTGTGAACTGGTGAAAATACTGGCATTACAACTCTACTGAATCCTAAGGGCTGCCAAAACTGTGTCACACAATGCCTCTGTACTCTATATTCACATTAATTTGCACTGAGACTAATTGGCTATGAAAACTTGGTCCTTGCAATGTACTGAGGACTCTTCTCTCAATTCTAAAAATGCTTCAATGTAATGTTCATCATTATGAAAGCAAACGTGTTCTGAGGGCCTGTTCCACCATGTTGTACATTAATTCCTCTGGGGAAATGAGTAACTATCACAAATCTTGGCTATTTTGCTGTCAAGATGGCAGAGACCATTTGATATATTTTTTTCTTCTCTTTATTCTTCTTTTTTTTTTTATTTCACCTTTTTTTATGCACTGTGATAGCTGTTCTACAAATACAGAAGAACTGCCTCACATAACATACTTTCAAAATATATTCTCAAGGCAAGAGATAGATTCTAATAAGACCGTAAGTCAGAGCATCTATGTTACCAGTATGAGTGGGAGATGGAGCTACCCATCTTGGCTGCTGTTAAAATAGTTTAATATCTACTAAAAGAAGTTCAGAGATTACACTGATGGGAAATACAAGAACCTGTATAGATGATAAACACTTAAGCATGTGACTTATTCTCGACGATGCTGTCCCTGATATGAGAAGGTTTACGCTGGGAAATACAATAGTGGGGAGCATAGCGCGCTGTGACAGACCATAACAAGAAAAGCAAGTTTTCTTTCTTTCTAATAAACTATGAATCTGAAGGCAATTACTGTAGAATGTAAAGTTTTCCTTGAAATACTTGGATGTGAGACCAGGCTGGGCTTCAGTTGGATGGTAATGAGAAGGTGTTGTCAGGGAGCATGTCCTGAGGTCCAGACACCCAACCTTGTCTGAGAACTTGTGACAGCGATGGGAAGAGAAATGAATTTAAAAAACTCAACATGACTAGGCTGCATATCCATCATTAGTTTTATAAGTGGCAAAACAGGGTGCTTCCAGAATAATTAAGCACCTTAATACCTACCATAGAATAAACTGAAAATGTTGGTTTCCATCCAGTGCAATCTCTTTTGGGAAGGGCTTGAATTGAGTATGAGATAGAAAGGTCTCCGTAAAAACGAAGCCATCCTTCCTTGTGTAATGAAAACAAATTGTGCTTCTTGGAACCGGTTTATCTGCAGATTACAAAGCACTTGATCGGAATAATTATTAGCGATGGTCGGTCTCGGAGCTCTTTGTAGAGAAGAATTAGATATTTTTCTTGTTTTATGAAGAAGAGTCCAAGACACAGAAGGGTTGTGGCCAAAAATTTGATTGCTGGCCTCTTACAACCAGAAACACAACCAGAATATTTAAAGAGTTAGTTCCTGCTTATTGCACTTAAGGAAATGATTGGATATATTAAAAAAAAAAATAAATTAAAAAATAGGGTTACCTTTGGAGCTCTTTTCAAAATTGAAGCAGGGTCTACAGGTATTTAAATAGGGACCAGTTCATTTGCAGAGACTCTGGGTCAAGACTGTTTGATGTTTACGTGGTAATACAGTGGTGATTTGTACTCATTGTAAATCTGGTAATGAATGTAGTAATTAAAATACCTAAAACAAAACAAGGTTCTTCAGACACAAATGAATAATCAGCATTGGCTTATCAGCTGCAATGCTGGCTGCGTAAAATCCGCTAGCAAAAATACCAGCCAGAAGTACGAAGGAGCTCAGGAATAAGCTGCTCACTTATTATAGCACCGTTAGTCATTTCATCACACCTCCAACCTTTCTTTTTTGTTCTTTTAATTTCTTCTGCAGAGACTTATTTTTAGAGGAACTTGCTGCACTTGGATTCATGCACAGCAACGCGGCCTAAAATATCATCCTTTGAATTAATTCTATTTTTTTTTCCCTTCTACATCAAAACAACTAAAATTATACTGCATGGCATATCCCAAGCATTACTTCTACCCACCCTCTGCTTTTTATGTATAAAAAATACATGCAGTCAATGTGCAATGGCTTGACTGGGCTAATTCTAGTTAATGGCGTTGAAAAATACTTTGTAGCTCTCGTTTCTACTGCGCTTTCAAGTTTTGGAATAATTCCTCTGGATGAACTGCTGAAGACGTGAGGAGGATCTGAAGTGGTTTAGTTCCCTGGGACTGGCAGGATCCCTTCTGGTGGCTCCAGTTGGGCAGATCTTTGCCAACCAACACGTGGGGGCTTTGGGGGACCTATTGAGTGTTCTTTGCTTACGCTGTTCTTTGGAAACTGTCTTGAGTTCCTTAAAGTTGCACTGTATTATGGGATGTGTTGCTAAATCAGTTATTAGTCGAGCAAATTCCAGTTTAATTCTAGTGAAACGTAAAGAACAAAAGCAATAGGACGAGATTAGCAGCATATGGTTTTCAGCAGCTGAAATATTAATTGATATAGCTCTTAATATTAATGTAGCTTACAGTAGCATTCAGTTTCCGACTGCTAGGACTGCGGTCTCTCGAGCGCTCTGCAAATATGAAAGGACAGTCTTATTTTTCCTGAAATAATTTGTATGCTGAAAACACTTTATGCTCCCAACCTGGTAACAGCAAAACAAAGTACTTAACCTCAAATATTTCTGAAAGAACATCTTTAGAAGAGACACTGCTTGGCCTGGGAGCGTTTTTCTTAGACGTATCGTCTCACTTTTGCACTTATATATAAAAGTGTAACAAATCTTTTGTCCAGTGTTGCGGCTGCAACATAAACCATGTACTTTGAGGCAGTCAAGTGCACTGTGTAGGAACAGCGGGATTCTTACGTGTTGAAAAGCATCCAGATAGCCACCAAATGGGGATTATTGGTTATCCATCACCTCTGACATCACCTGAGTTCCTGCAGGCTGCAGTATCTCTGTCTTTGTGTGTAATAATAGGCTAAAACTAGTTTCCTGCTCAGATCACAGACTCACTTTTAGATGTTATCCAAGTAGACTCACGGCCTGGAGGAAATTCTCTTCGTTGCCTCCTCACGTTCACCTTCCTCTCCCCAGTTCTATGCAGGATTGTTTCTCTTTGTCACATTTTATCATGACGTATTAGAGTTCTCCCCCTGTTATTGGTTTTGGAGGCTCAGCAACACCCCACTATCCATCATTTATTTGTCTCTGAGCTGATCTCATTGATCATTTAATACCTTGCTTGGCTAATGGTCATTATCCTGGGTTTCCATCATTCATTCTTGATTGGTTTGATTGACCTTGATAAGCAGCATGTGTTAGGGCAACAAAGATGCTGGAGGGATTGGAGCATCTCCTTTATGAGGAAAGTCTGAGAGAGCTGGGACTCTTGAGCCTGGAGAAGAGAAGGCTGAGGGGAGTCCTTCTGAATGCTTCCAAGGATCTAAAGGGTGGGTTGAGGGAGGATGGAGCCAGACTCTTTTCAGTGGTTCCCAGTGACAGGATGAGGGGCAACGGGCACAAGCTGGACCATGGGA
>JAOQGH010000015.1:3851010-3863302 GCA_025769975.1 Gallinago jamesoni | reverse complement strand
TTCTTCCTCCCCAGGTGCAGGACCCTACACTTGCCCTTGTTGAACCTCATGAGGTTCTTCTCTGCCCAGCTCTCCAGTTGATCCTAAAACCATCCTGCGAGTAGGTAGTGAGTCTGGGAGCACAACTGAGGGATGTAATTTCTCCTTCCACGCTTTAAAACTAGGCCATGTCCCAGTTGGATGAAGTGGCCAATAGCACAATTGAAGTAAAAGTTGGATTATTTCTTCTTGGGGAAAAAAGAAAAAAAAAGTTGCCCACCAGGCATTTATCTATGGGATAAATATTTTCCATAATTAACGTTACAATGAAAACATGCCCTTTGGCTAGGGAGGGAAGGGGCCTTCGGAAGGATTTTTTTTCCACTGAGGCTCTCAGCACTTTTCATTACGTTGAAGGGTTCCTTGCTAATTCTGAATTTTAGAGTCTCAAATAATCAAGAGAGATTTTAACAGTGTGAGACTCTTTTTTTCTTTTTTTTTTTTTCTTTCTTGTTTCTTTTTTTGTTATTGAATAGAAATCTGAAGCAATTACACCTTTAATTGTCCTGCCTCTTTGATCAGCAGATGTAAGAGCCAGCAGGAGTGAGAGTCTTAGCAAGGTAGTCCTTGTCCTGATCCAAGGGAAAGGGGCTTTGCCTCGGGATAAGGACTGCAGGGTCCTGGTTGTAGGCAACTGCTGTGCTCTTCAAACCCTACTCACCAGCCTGTTACTAAGCTGCTCCCTGGCAATTTAAACTTCAGAGGTTTGGGTTGAGAACAGTTTAAATTCTTTTTCTTGCCAGTCATCTCCTCTGCGATACTTTCCCAAGTCTGTGTTAAGCTTTCCCAGCCAGTTTGGGGGTATTTCCAGTCTTAGGCCACCTGTTTTCTCAACCCGAAGTAATCCCAGCATCTTTGGGAGCAGAGTTTGGACACCCCTTTGACTGTCAGGAGGGAGATGTTGTTCCTTTGGGGTTTATCCTTGCTGTGTTTTGCTTTTTTTGCTCCTACGTAGACTACCCAGAATTGCAAAGCTGATGGCAGTCGTTTCAAATCCTCTTTTGAAGCGAAGGAGCCGTCGTGTAGCCTGCAAAGGAGCACCAGGCTTAAATGATCTCTTGCGTCACAAAAAGGCAATGTATTTTCCCTTTTATTGTTCTAATCCCTCTCTTCCTCTTTATTCTCTTTGCCCCCTTTTAGGTTTTATCCTGCTTAGTGCAGATAGCCTCCGTACGCAGATCCCTCTTCAACAATGCCGAAAGAGCAAAGTTTTTATCTCATCTCGTCGATGGAGTTAAACGAATACTGGAAAACCCACAGGTATTTCAGCTGCGGTCGGTGCAATTGGGTTTTTTGCTTTTTCTCCATCATTTTTTTTTTCACCAAAAATCCTTTTTAATGGCCACGTCCCACTCGTGGCCCTGGGTAGAAGGTGGCAACATCTCATTGCTCTTTTCCTACCATCAACCTGTCCCTCTTGTAGATTCACCACGTGTTGCGAAGTAGCGTTGTTTCTCAATTCTCCTCTTTTTCTCCTCTCAGAGTCTTTCAGACCCAAACAACTACCACGAGTTCTGCCGGTTACTGGCCCGGTTGAAAAGCAATTACCAGCTGGGAGAACTGGTGAAGGTGGAGAACTACCCCGAGGTCATCCGACTCATTGCCAACTTCACCGTGACCAGCCTGCAGGTACAGAAAGGTTTTACTTCCCCTTCTGTGGGTGTTTATGCCCCTTGTCTCCTCTTGAAACAAAATTATAACCCTCTTGTCTGTTCTTTGCCCCTTAACTCGCCGTACGTTATTTTTACCAAAACCCCTGCAGACTCTGTGATGGAATCCTGCGGTGTAGCATTGATTTATTCGGAGAATTCCTACTGAATGGCCCAGGAAGGGAGGGTTGCTATGCCTCCGGAGTCTTTCCATGTCCTAGCAGGGGGCGGGGGAAAAACCCAACCTTGTTAAATGCGGCTTATTTTTAGAATTATGTATCACTTCACCATTGAAATGCAGTTGCAGGGATTGCTAGTAATGTGAATATCATGCCATGTTCCCACCGAGTTTTCCACTGGTATACAGCTTGGGACTACACCCCAGCACAGAATATAGTTTAAAAAAAAAAATTTTATAGCTTATGTGATAATTTTGTTTGTTAAATTTTAATATTTATCTGGAAGCCAGCTTCAAACTGTGCAGTGTGTCTGGGGAGCTGTTTGCAGCACGCTACAATATGAGCTCAGTTTGGCACTAAAGGCTTTTGGCTCAGCCAATAATATAAAAAAAAATACAAATATAATTACATGTGGCATGTATATAGAGAGAGAATATAAAAATATACGTATATAAGATATAAAAGAATAATTTGGGATTACCTTTCAGTCTTTACTGAGTGCCCACTGAAATCAGGTGTGAACTGAAATTCATTGTTAAAATTAGCAGCCAGACCATGAAAGCACTTGGATGTTGCCGTGTCTAGTGGTACATGAGTCAAAATAATATGTGTAATACAAGGATGTAATTTGCTGGTTTTCTTTCCTTTTCTCTCTTTTGGCTCTCCTGGTAGCATTGGGAGTTTGCCCCCAACAGCGTTCACTATCTCCTAAGCCTGTGGCAGCGGCTGGCGGCGTCGGTGCCCTACGTGAAAGCCACGGAGCCTCACATGCTGGAAACCTACACCCCAGAAGTCACAAAAGCTTACATCACGTCCAGGCTGGAGTCCGTGCACATCATTCTGAGGTGAGAAAAGCAGAGAAACGGCAACGCTTCTTGTTGGCACCAGAATCTACCGCAGAAGGTTCTGGTGTGAGCGTTTTTTGAGTTTTCTTATAAAAATGGCCATGACTTATGTGAGTCACCGAAGGATTTCGAAGGGAGGTTTGCCTAAATGGAATATTCTGTCTCATATAAAAAGAGATTCATGTGGGTTTTTTTAAGCTGGGGTGGTTTTTTAAAGACCTTTCTCAATCTCAGATGAATGAGATTGACCCGAGTGGTCTCCAACACGTTATGGGTAGAATTCATCTCGCCCAGCACCATCCACCTGCAGCGTAACGTTTACACTCTGAATTGCCATTGTAGCAGAGATGAATAAAAGTGCAATTCACTTAATTTTTAGATCTTTACTCTAGGGTAGCACAAATTACACCTAAAAATATCTTTTTTTGGTCCTCCTTTGAGTGTAGGGGCAGCCTCCAGGACTCTTTTGCAGTGCCTGAATTCATGTGGGAGGAATTCTACCTCGTGTGTGTTTGTATTTGATGAAAACAAACGGTCAAATACAGAAAAATAATGTCTTTCTTAAGGAAGACTGATCAGCTTAACCCTTTTTAGGTATCCAGCAACACAAGGGAGGAACAGCGGGTTTAAGTAGTTCTGAAGCTTGCAATAAACTTAGTTTTGAGGTTGGTATATTTAGGAGAAAAAGCAACTGAAACAGAAAGACGGAGAACTTTGTTATACAAAGGCATCCAGACACAGACTTTGTTCTTGGTGCTGCGTGTTGTGTTCAGAGACCTGGATAAATGTTAAGATAAGACATAAGAAGAGCTTACTCATCCCAGGTCCTGATGGCCTTTCCACCTGAAATTCTGTTGTTCTCCTGATTTAGGGCCAGAGTAATCATCAGATGATTACGTTAGTCCATGTAGAGGCATGGAGGCAGGGATTTTAGTCATTGGAATTGCTCTGTGGTGGGGAAAACATCCTTTCCCTGGGAGAAATAAGCTTATGTTACATGTTAGGCCATCTCTGCATTTTAAATCCTCTCCTAATTTGCTTTCTTGCCACTTAGGGATGGTTTGGAGGACCCGCTGGATGATACTGGCCTGGTGCAACAGCAGCTGGATCAGCTCTCCACCATCGGCCGGTGTGAGTACGAGAAGACCTGTGCTCTGCTGGTGCAGCTCTTCGACCAGTCAGCCCAGTCCTACCAGGAGCTGCTGCAGAGTGCCACCGCCAGCCCCATGGACGTTGCCGTGCAGGAAGGTGAGCATGTTTGGAGAACTGTGGCCTTCGAGCTCTGCAGTAGATTGCCTGTTCTCCAAAATACCATTTCAGAAGTCTTCATTCCCAGTGAAATCCATAAATGCAAAGCAAATCTCACAAACTTTCCCTTGGGTTCTGGTGTAGAATATTTTTGGCTGTGGACAGACGCTCCCAACACACACAGAAGTGCTGGCTGAAGCCATTGCCATCCTACAACTGACTCCATTCTTTTTTAGGGGGAAATTTAACACATCTCCTTGCCCAGTCTTTCAGAGACAAGTTACGAAGGTGTTCCCCCATCCACAGGCACCTTCATTCCTGGTGAAACCCATAAGTGGGAGGCAAATCTCACAAACCTTCCCTTGGGGAGGTGCCCCTGTGGTATAGAACGTTTTTGGCTGTGGACAGACACTCCCAATGCACACAGAAATGCTGGCTGAAGATATCTTCATCCTACAACTGACTCTATTCCTTTTTTGGTGGGAAATTAAGTGCATCTCCTTCCCCAGTCTTTCAGAGACGAGTTATGAGGGTGTTCCATCATCTGCAGGTGGCAGGTGGTCAGCACTACCTGCCCCATCCCTCTTTTTGTTTGGGGCAGGATATGGAGTGCTCCTTTGAACCTCGCCGCTTGGAAATGTGGCAGAAACTTCCAGCTGGTGGTTGGTAATGAGTAACTGGGAGTTGGGGTTTTCAACTGGTGCTACTGGTGGCTGTCCACAGTGCTGGGTGGGTTCAGCGTGGAGGGTTTGTACTTGCCCAGCTGGTTGGGTCAGGAATTGCTTAACACCAGCCATAAAGGAGAAGTTCCTTTGGAGGTTCAGGTGTATCATGCCCCCTCTCTAATAATGAAACTTTCCCTTGGGAGGAGGAGTTGGGTTCATCAACACAAGTTTGGGAGCTTCTTCCTTCTGAAACAGCATTGTCTGATCTAACACAGTATATTGGGTTTTGTGTGTGGGCAAAACTCCATATGTTGTTGACTTCTCCACCAGCCACGTGTACTTTGAGAGAATAAACGCTGCCTGCTGGCATCTGCACATGTTTAAATACACAGAATTTTAAAAGACAGTGGCTTTCTGCAGTGGAACAGCTTTAAATAATGAAAATCTTCCAGACAGACCTAACACTCTTATTTCTTTGTAAGTAAAGTCGTGCCTGTTCTCCACCAAGTGGACAATTGAGTAATTTTGGTAGAGATGGGCATTAAAGAGCTACTCCTTGTGAGTCCAGTCTTTGCCAACATATAATGTGAATTATCTCAGCTTCCTCCGCGTGACGTGCTCGGTTCTGATGTCCTCTGTTGGTTTCAGGGCGCCTGACGTGGCTCGTCTATATAATCGGGGCAGTGATTGGTGGTAGGGTCTCGTTCGCCAGCACGGATGAGCAGGATGCGATGGATGGCGAGTTGGTTTGTCGGTAGGGATGTTTTTCTTTAGCTGCACCTCTCTTGAAGTCAACCAAAACAAACAAACAAAAAAAAAACAAAAAAAAAAGAATTGCTATTGCCAAGCTGCCGTCATGTTCTTCCCCTCTTTTCACTGAAAAGACCCGTGTGGAATTGGCCGTCTTGGAAGAAGAGATTGGAGGCACTGGCTGGAGCCCGTCAGCAAACTTCTGCTGTGGCTTGGCCAAATTGGGAAATTTTGGGTTGTAAGAAAGAGAATGAGAGGGGAAGAGCATGTGAGAGGGGAATTATACTGGGCTTAAACGCATGCACCAGTGTAGAACTAAATGCATGATGGTTCTTTGCTATGGTGGGGGGAAAAGGCTTTTTTTCCTAGTTAATAAACCAAAGTGGGGTTTGTCCATAAATGAATGTTGTAGTTCCTCTACAACTGTTAGAACTTAATACTGTCTTTATACTTAAAACACGTGCTGGATTTTGGGGATTATGAATCCTTTCTAGAACAAGCTTTATTTGATGGATGTGAGATCTTACTCATGAGCAACCTTGAGTCTCGCTGAACCCTTTGGGGGTCCAGAGCCTAATTGCTCTACTTGAAGCTGGGGCAGTACAGGAGCTATACTGGGAGTGTATGGAAACTGGCCTGTTGGTGAGCCACTAAATAACATCAGACACTGGCTTCCCATGTAGCTGATGAGTTACTGGAGAGAAAATGTATATATTTCGTCTACCACATATATATATTTAATATATTTCAGCTACCTTTAGCGCCAGCGTATGTGGTAGACATTCATAGAAGTCTATTTATGTTTTATCTTCTTTCCCACTCAGTTTTGTGACACTTGCCAAAAAGAATATCGTTGCTTTTGTCCCCCTTTTCCTCTAAATGTGTGGTACTTACCCTAAAATCCCCTCCAGCCCTTCCTTGCCACCCAGGTCTGCTCCTTGAGCCCGTGCACCGGCGGCAGCGGTGTTTCCGCAGGGCTCATGGCAAAATCCACACTGAAATGGGAATGTCCTTTAGAGTCTGGCTCTTGTGAGGGGAGCAGGTAGTGGTTTCACAGGTGGGTTTGAGAACGGGATGGACCAGTCGCTGGGTAAGTGTGAGAAAGCACCCCAAACTCACTTCTGCAGCAAATTAAAACCTCGCATCCCTGTTAAAAGGGATTCAGAAGCCTTCTGATGGCCTTGCACAGAGGAGGAACGTGCCCTAGTGAGTGTTTTGGCATCACTTTTTGTCAGTTCTTGACCCAAAACAGCAACGCCCCACAGAAAGTAAAAAAAAAAATAAAAAAAAATCCTGTTACACACAGCCTGGAAACAGCACCACGTGCCAGAAATCCCTCATTTCTCCCAAGGTCCATCCCCAAAGCGTGTTGTTTTCCCATCCCTGCAGAGTGCTGCAGCTGATGAACCTGACGGACTCTCGGCTGGCGCAGGCTGGGAACGAGAAGCTGGAGCTCGCCATGCTGAGCTTCTTTGAGCAGTTCCGGAAGATCTATATTGGAGATCAGGTGCAGAAGTCTTCCAAGGTAATCAAGCCCCTTGGCTGCAGCTCTTTGCTGATACAAAGTCCAGTAAAACTTCCCTTTTTAAATGAAAGCAAGTGGCATTATTTGTTTTCTCTTCCTTATAGCTGAAAATATTGAAGAGATGTTTCCGCTGTGTTTTCTAGATACATACCCAGTGTTAACACTGCAAACCCTGAGCTTTTTGAAATATATTTGTGAAATATGGTGGTCTGTATGTGTCAGGAAGGAAACGGTGACTGTCAGAGCCTGGAGCTTGAGACCTGGGGTCAGTTTTGCTCGCTGCCAGGTTCCTGCCCTGACTTCAAACGAGTCCCTTAACCCTGTACTCCTGTGAAAGTGTGCAAGTTGCACCACCTTGTGCAGCCGTGAGGAGCCTGAGCTTGGCATCTGAGCCTTGCTTCCTCAGCTCTGATGGGAAGAGAAACATCCATCCTCTTCATCACAAGGCAGTTGTAGATGCATCTTTAGAGTTGCGAGATACCTTTCTCAAATGAAAAAAATAAGTGGAAAGAATGGGAATGTCATTACTCCAGAATTAAGTTCTGTTTCTTTCCAATAATGTATACCTTGGAGCATCTTTAGAGATGTGAAATACCTTTTTTAAATGAAAAAAAAATAAAATTGAAAGAATGGGAACATCGTTACGCCAGAATTAGGTTCTTTCCCTTTTCAGTAACATATCTCCTCCTTTCCCCGCTCCGGAGACTTCAGAGAGGGGCTTAGAGTTTGAGACAAATTCACTATAAGATACTGTTGGTGCAGGTGGAGGAGCACAGTTGTTATATCCCCTTTCCCTAAGAAAAGCAAGTGTCCAGCTCCTGTGTGCCTGCTGTGAGTTGCGTTAGAGAAGAGGGAGCAGTGATTAGGCCAAGTATTGATCTGGATGAGATCACAACTATCTCTGTGTGTTGTTTGACTGAACTGGGAAAGCCCAGAGCATACACCCTCCCAGAAAGGGAGAGAAAGAGGGGGAAAATGGATAATCCTTGATCATTACTTGTTTTGTTGGCAGCTTTTAAATTGCTGTTATTTTTTTTTTTTTCCCCTCCAGCTGTACCGCCGGCTCTCAGAGGTCCTGGGGTTGAACGATGAGACTATGGTCCTGAGCGTCTTCATAGGAAAAATGTAAGTGTCCCTGCTTGCAGGCATCAGAGATTCCAGGGTGTTTATTTGAAGGTGTAACCAGCAGAACTGGAATATGAGGGAGCGTTGTGCAGTCTAAAACTAGTAACATCTGGCTACTCGAGAGAATCACAGGCTTTTATCAGGGCTTAAGTCAGGCGCAATATCCAGGATTGATTTATCCACCGTGGAGCCACAAAAATAAGCCGTACACCAAGAGAATGGATTCTCTTCTCAGTGCCTGCTTAGTAAAACCAGAGTCAGAGAGGGGACAGCCTCAAACACTCGTGCCCTATCACTTGACTATTGGCAATCACCAGCCACGAAAGCTCTATGGGGAGGGCGCTGCTCCCTCAAAGGTTTTTCCTCTGCAAATCGTGCTGTTGGGTACCAGAGTAGCACAAATCCTCTCCTTAAAATCCTTCCGCTCTGGTAGGTACCCTTTTCGGCCTGTTCCTTGGCAGCTCTCCACTGGATCAAACCCATCCACTGGCTTTTTGTCATGTCTTTGGCAGCCTCCCTTGGCATTTTGAAGCAATTCAGTAGCTCCTAACGCCCAGTGCCCTGTGCCTGGCGCCGTGCAGCCTCTTAGGGTCCCCCTCGACTTCTTTAGCATCACCCCCATCTTTACCTGCCTGGGGCTTTGCTTTACCCTCACTTGCCCCAGCTGTGCATCATCCCCCAAGGGGTGAGATGGCTCTCCTGGAAAGAAGCAAGGGCTACTAGAATTCTGCAGCTGACAGTGGATGGTGCAGGTGCAGAATTGCATACGTCTGCATGTAGTCACTGCCGCAGAATTCTCTTACCCTTGCTGCAGAAACCAGCCCTGGAGTGCCACAGAATTCCAAGGGCCTGGGTATGGGCCAGTGTAGCTTGGGACCCAAGTAGTGAAGATTATCTGAAGGATAATTTTTCTAGTCAACCAAATGTAAGTACAGTAATTTTATACCAATATTTTGTGGCTTGTGATGTCTGTGGTTTCGGTGGAGGGTGGAGCTGATGATGTCGGGTGACTTCTTGAACTGTAAGAACCTGCCTCACAGCAAAGGGGAAGCCGAGCAAACCCCCTCTGATCCGTCCCTGTTGTCCTCTTCTTCCCTAGCATCACCAACCTGAAGTACTGGGGCCGCTGTGAGCCGATCACCTCCAAGACGCTGCAGCTGCTCAATGACCTCTCCATCGGATATCCTTTGCGGAAGAGCTGGCGGGGTGCACATGGATGCTTAGAACCTCCGGATGGGGGGAAGAGTCACCCAGATTCTCAGCTGGAACAGGAACACTCTGCCTGTAACCGATTCCTCAACCGCTTCGTCTTCGGGGTAGTGAGAAGAGCAGAGTGGGAGCGCTCGGTCAAGGTCTTATCTAGGTGTTGAATTGCAGTAGATAGGTGTGATGTTGTAGGGTGGGGAGGTGTCATTTTGGGTCACAATCACCTTGTAGCTTCCTGTCCACGGTTTGTGGGTAGGATCACAGTCTGGCTTAGGGTTTTTTACTTACTCAACCTGGCAGAGTAAATAAAAATGGGCACTGCAGCTCTCTAGCCCAGGGATGTCTGCAACTTGGAACAAGTTTGGCTCTTGAAACAAATGGAAGACAGGCCAGGACATATTGAATAATATAGACCTAGGTCTCCTTCCAGTTTTGCCCTGGAAAGTGCTTTGCAAGAAGTTTTTCTGCTGACTCTGCTGCTTCCTTAACACCCCCTTTACATACAGCAGCGTTAGGAAGCTGGTGAAACTCAGCGCCGTACAGTTCATGCTGAACAATCACACGGTAAGTCCTTTGGCCTTCTGCTTTCCAAACTCCTCCGTCTGCCATTTGTGCAGCTGAGATAATCCCCTGATTTGAACACCTGGACACACTTTGGAAGTTTACCCATCTCCCGGATGCTTCCATATTAGATGAGCCTCTAGAAAACGTGATTTGTGTTACACCTCTCTTTGTTCAAAGCCTGCCCTTCAATTATGAGGGGCTGCAATTATGTCATACCTTCTATCCCCAAAGGGTTAACGTGGGGGTCTCTATTGTCCCCTGAAAGAGCCACCTCCAGAGTGAAATGGGGGAGAGAGCCCACTGGCAGGCAGCATCGAGCACTGTTTTATGGGATTTAATGCAAAACACAACAGCGTTTCAGTGCTCCCAGCTCTCTAAAAGCGCTGATCTGGACAAAATGCCATCACTCGCAGGATGGCAGTCTTGCTCCTCGGTCACTGCAGGTACCGTGCTCCCCGGGCCCGTCTGTGGGATGCTGATTTGAAATCAAAAATGTTAGAATCAGCAACTTAAAAGCCCAGCAGCAAAATGCCAGATTTCTGACTTGCCTCCGGGAAGATGCGGTCATTTGATGCTGCGATGCTGGAGTGGTAGGGACTCCCAGCGCCACATCCAGAAGGTTTCCATCAACTGGTTGAACAGGACGCTGTTTTCCTCAAGCTGGGGATTATTTTACAGGGAGTTTGTTTGGCCCAGAAGCTGCGTTCAAACTGCATTGTCTGAGGCTACTGTTTCTGTGGAGAATGTGGGGGATCTGTCTGGTTTTCAGCAACCTTAACACCTGAGGTGTCCCCATGAGGAAGGAGGGGACAAATTGCTTCTCTGCTCCAGAAGCAAAGCAAGATTTCCTTGTTCTTCTGGTCCTGGGGAATTCCGAGATGAAAGATGAGAGCTGGTGTCTTTGCCAGCAGATAGGAGAGGCTCCTGCGGGGCCCGCAGGCGCGGTGCCTGTTGCCCTCTGGTGGCCTGTTCTCCGAGAAGGCTGGCAGATGGGAAGTTTGGCATGATAACCCTGCGGCTCAGCCTTGCACAGGTGGAGAATTAGAGGAATGAGGGGTCCTCAGCCCATTCAAGGTGGTGGTTCCTCTTTAGAATCGTCCAGGTTGGAAGGGACCTTTAAGATCACCAAGGTCTTGATGACCATCCATCAACCATCAACCCAACACTGCCCAAACCACAACTAACCCATGTGCCTCAGCACCACGTCTGCCCAGATTTTAAATACCTTCAGGGATGGCAGCTCCACCACTGCCCTGGGCAGCCTCTCCCAGTGTTTGACAACTCTTTTGGTGAAGACATTTTTATCCATCCTAAACCTCCCCTAGCGCAACTTGAGGCCATTTCCTCTTGTCCCATTGCCTGTTTCTTGGGAGAAGAGACTGAACCCTCTTTTCATGGAGTTGGAGAGAATGAGATCTCCCTTCAGCCTCCTTTTTCTCCAGGCTGGACACCCTCAGCTCCCTCAGCTGCTCCTCACAAGACTTGTGCCCCAGAGCCCTCAGCATCTGCCCTTTTCTGGGCTCGCTCCAGCCCCTCAAGGTCAGCAAGGGGCCCAAAACTTCTCTTTAAACCCATTTTTAACCCATCTCTTCTCTTCCTTTTACAGAGTGAGCACTTTTCCTTCCTGGGCATTAACAATCAGTCCAACCTGACTGACATGAGATGTCGGACAACGTTCTACACTGCACTTGGGCGTCTTCTCATGGTGGATTTAGGTACTTGGGTCTTTTCCTGGAAACCACAGCAAAATGTGACTTTGTAGTTCAGATACTGGGTCCTGCTGTTTAGGGAGCTCTAAGTTCCCGCAGGAAAAGATGCTGGAATGGGAGAAGCCAGATGGGACAAGAAAAAAGGAGGGGAGAGAAGCTCAGGAGTGGGTTTCATGCCGTGTTGCTGGGTCCAGAGCTGCAAACCACCGAGGCTGGAGCTAAATTGTGCCTTCATAATATTCCAGGTGTTTTCCTGAGGTGGTGGAGTTTGTTCTAAGTTAGATATTGGCAGTGATAGATCAACCTGTGGTCTCTTGGCCTCTAGCTCCGTGGGTGAGCAATGGCTGAATGTCCAGTTCAGGCAGAACCACGGGAATGTGTAATCTTATTTCCTCCTGATTTTCTTTCTTTATTTTTTTTTTTTCAGGGGAAGACGAGGATCAGTATGAGCAGTTCATGCTTCCCCTCACTGCTGCCTTTGAGACCGTGGCACAGATGTTCAGCACAAATACTTTCAATGAACAAGAGGCAAAAGTAAGTTGGGCAGGACCTTCCCTGTTACTCGTGCTCTCCCTGCTCTTTCCCTCCCTACTCTTTCTCTTGGGACCTTTGACATTTTCAGTTCAGATGGGAGAGAACTAGTAAATCCTGCAGAGGGAGAGCTGTTCTGCCCCCTGAATGAGACAAATAGATGCTGAGACTGAGAGAGTTGGGGGGTTCAGCCTGGAGAAGAGAAGGCTCCGGGGAGACCTCAGAGCCCCTTCCAGTCCCTAAAGAAGGGGGGCTCC
>JAOQGH010000015.1:3835219-3847913 GCA_025769975.1 Gallinago jamesoni | reverse complement strand
GAGAGGTGGTGGGGTCTCCTTCTCTGGAGACATTCAAACCCCCCTGGACCCGTTCCTGTGGGACCTGCTGTGGGTGGACCTGCTTTGGCAGGGGGATTGGTGGAGCTGATCTCCAGAGGTCCCTTCTCACCCTATATGATTCTAAGGGACCGTTGTCACAGCCCTGTGGAAGGGCCACGAGGTTTGGGCACAGCCATTTGAGAGCTGGCTCTCCGTGCCGTGGCGTCTCTTTGCAGCAGGACAATCCTTACTGGAATGTGTCCACTCTCATTTATTTCGGAGGTGAAACGGGCAACTCGCTGCCCTTCCATTGGCAGATCTGTTCACTGTAGGGGGGGGGAGAGAGGGAGGAAAATGCCAAGCTCTGAATTCTTGGTCACGTTATGAATAGGAGCCACTCAGCCTGCCCTCCAGTGCTGCTTCCAAGATGTTCTCTGTGTTTGTGGTGTCTATTGCCCAGACAGGATTTCCAGCCTCGACCTTGTGCTATTCCCAACGTCTGGGGAATATAGGCCCTTTCTTCTCTGACGGCAGAGCCTGCCTGGCCCTAAGTGGCTGCGTCCTGTCTGGCTTTGGTCATCAAACAGCCGTATTTTCTCCCAGACCGGGGCGTTTTGTTGAGCTCTGGAAGGACAGCAGCGCGTGGAGGCGCTGGAGCTTTAGCTTTGTTTTCGTTCCCAGGCGTGTTTGAGCTCCCCATTTATTCCCTGTCTTTCCGTTAGATCCCAACGGCTGCAGTTTGACGTGTCCTCACCGAACGGCATCCTGCTCTTCCGAGAAACCAGTAAAATGATAACTACGTATGGTGAGTACCCAGCAGGTGGGGTGCGGGCAGCCTTCCCCTCTGCCCCTTGACTCCTCCACTTGCTTTGGGGAGCCAGGGCTGGAGCGTTTGCCAGCTGGGAGAGCCAGCCCGGGCTGGGAGAAGGTGCCAAATTGCTTGCTGAATGCCTGCTGAGACACAGGGAGATGCTGTCGCTTGAAGCGCCGAGTGCAGGCGAGCAGAAGGGGCAGGGGGTTTGCCATCCAACGAGGAAGGAAACGCGGGGAGCAGGAGCCCAGCTGAGCCCCTTGGAGTGTTCAAGGTGACATGGGCACGCCTGGAGAGCAGTCCTGTCCTTACGCTGTCCTGTCTCTGCTGCAAAATTACATACATTTGTGTTTTCCCATATTTCCTGGCAGAGACACACTTAGAATCATAGAATTGCGCGGGTTGGAAGGGACCTTTAAGATCATCTAGGCCAACCATTAACCCAACTCTGATAAAAACCATCACTAACCCATGTCTCTAAGCACTATGTCAACCTGGCTTTTAAATCCTTCCAGGGATGGTGCCTCAACCCCTTCCCTGGGCAGCCCAGCCCATTCCAAGGCTTAAGAAACCTTTTCAGTGTAAAACTTTTTCCTGATAATCAATCTGAACCTCCCCTGGGGCAACTTGAGGCCATTTCCCCTTGTCCCATGGCCTGTTCCTTGGGAGAAGAGACCGACTCCCCCCTGGCTACACCCTCCTTTCAGGGAGTTGGAGAGAGCTAGGTCTCCCCTCAGCCTCCTTTTCTCCAGGCTGAACCCCCCCAGCTCCCTCAGCCTCTCCTCATGAGACTTGTTCTCCAGACCCCTCACCAGCTCCGTTGCCCTTCTCTGGACCCGCTCCAGCCCCTCAATGTCTTTTTTTATGGTAAGGGACCCAAAACTGGGCACGGCCCTCGAGGTGGGGCCTCACCAGTGCCCAGTAAAGAGGGGTGATCACCTCCCAAGTCCTACTCACCACGTTGTTCCTGATCCAGGCCAGAATGCTGTTGGTCTCCTTGGCCACCTGGGCTCCCTGCTGGCTCATGTTCAGCCGACAGTTGACCAACACCCCCAGGTCCTTTTCCACCAGGCAGCTCCAGCCACTCTTACCCAGCCTGTAGTGCTGCTTGGGGTTGGTGGGACCCATGTGCAGAACCCGGCACTTGGCCTTGTTGAACTTCATCCCATTGGCCTTGGGCCATCCATCCAACCTGTCCAGATCCCTCTGCAAAGTCTTTCTACCCTCCAGCAGGTCAACGCTCCCACCCAGCTTGGTGTTGTCTGCAAACTTACTGAGGGAGCGCTCGATCCCCTTGTCGAGGTCATTGATAAAGATGTTAAAGATAACGCTTAACTTGTAACGATTTCCTTAACCTTCAGCTGGGGAATAACTCATTGTTGGTGCTTGTGGCTGACTCCAGTCACACTTTGTGGCTCTATTTTTATTTTTCCTGCACTCTGGGGGAGAAAGGGTTTGGATGGAGTTGCTGAAATACTGAGTCTGCTTCTGTGCTCATGCAGGAAATCGTATCCTAACGCTTGGGGAGGTCCCAAAGGATCAAGTCTATGCCTTGAAGCTCAAGGGGATTTCCATCTGCTTCTCTATGCTGAAGGCTGCACTGAGCGGGAGCTACGTCAACTTTGGGGTCTTCCGTCTCTACGGGGATGATGCACTGGACAATGCCTTGCAAACTTTTATCAAGCTTCTGCTTTCCATCCCTCACAGCGACCTTCTGGTAAGCCCACACCTGTGATTAGCAGCGTAAACACACGGCTGGGGAAGACAGGGAAGATTAGGCAGTAAAGGAATACTTTAATCACAGAGATGAATGAGCTCCTGCCACTTCCTGGGACCCCCAGCTATCGGTACAGGCCAGCAGGAAATTACAGCTGCTGTAACCCCCCCACCCCAGGGCCTGTCAGGCAGCCCCCCCCTGCTCAGCCCTCCAACAGGGCATGCTCTGGGTCTCAGCAAAGCAATTACTGAAATAATTCCTCCTCTCTCTGAAAAGAAAAAAACAAAAAACAAACAAAAAAAAACAACAAAAAACCACCTCCTGCCAGTGGATTGTTCTTTCTCATCTTGCCTGTGGGCAAAGATCTCGATGCATCAGCAATTACAGAGCAACCTGAGTACTGAAGGCATCCACTTACGGAGCCTTGCTCCTGTCCAGCCCTCAGATACACAAATCCATTACGTGGTAGAGCTCTCAGACCCTTCTGGCACAGTCCTGCTTGGCAAAATATAGAGGAGAGAGGGCAGCATCTGGTCCTCCCAAGCCTTCTCTGTCTTAATACCATAGCGGGACCTGAAAGAAGTTGTTGCTGTCTCTGTGACTTGATTCTGTGACTTGATTCTTCACTGAATCAAGAATATTAAATCAAATATTCTTGATTTAATGTATCGGTCGTCAAACCACTGCTCTTGAGACGTGCAGCTCTTGAGGTGAGGCTGCTTTGCAGGGCTCCCAGCAGAGTCGTGTGTGTTCCCCCCCCCAAGTTTGGGGGGTGCAGAGGGGTTTGTGGTGTGCACGGTGCACGTTGATTTTTTTTTTTTCAGTGATCTGGCAACTCTGTGTGAACACCTGGAGAGCCCCTATCTCTGCATCTCCAGGCATTAATCAGCCAACACTCCCCGTTTAGGGATAAGCAAAGCAGTGGGGAAAGATGGTTTGATACACCAGCGTTGAGAACCTGCTGGACTGTTTCTGGAGCCTGTTTGGAAGGGGTTTGGTGGGGGAGGAGAAGGGTGGAAAATATGTTGTGCTGTGAGAGAGGTTGGTTTGTTCCCTTTCCAGGAGGATCCAGTAAGCAGTTTTCAGGTGATTAATGGGTGGGTTGGGTCTGAGCAGAAAGCCATAACGGCTGCTGACAGGCAAACCACGAGGCCTTCAAAGTCTTTTCTCTCTTCCTTTCTCTGCAGGATTATCCCAAGCTCAGCCAGTCGTATTATTCCTTGCTGGAAGTTCTTACCCAGGACCACATGAACTTTATAGCCAGTCTGGAGCCTCATGTAATCATGTATATTCTCTCTTCCATTTCCGAAGGCCTCACTGCACTAGGTAAGGACCTCTGTTCTCTGTTGGGCTTTTAGGGCTTCGCTTTGGAAGTGGGAAAAGATTTTGGTTGCTTTAAATGCATAATATTTCAGGCTAAAAGATAAGACACGCCGTGTGAATGGGTGGAGGAGTTTCACCTCTTAAAGCTGGAATATTAAAGAGAGTGAATATCTCAGTGAGGAAGTTCTTGGCTTGTTCAGGATTAGGTGGTTCTTGCTTACAAAATTCCTAAAAAGGCCCAGATAAATGATGGTGTTTCCCTGGGTGCGTGTGAGCAAGGAAAAATACCCCAATATCTCTTCCCTTTTCCCTGTTCCTGCAGACACCATGGTTTGCACAGGCTGCTGCTCCTGTTTGGACCACATTGTCACCTATCTCTTCAAGCAACTGTCCCGCAGCACCAAGAAGAGGACCACTCCTCTCACCCAGGAGAGCGACCGGTTCCTGCACATCATGCAGCAGCACCCGGAGATGATTCAGCAGGTAAAGACCCAAGGTGGAGGAGGGACTGGTCGTGCCAGGGCACGGGAAACACCCCAATAAACCCTGAATATTCTTAGAGTGATGTAATCTGGGGGCTGCGAGCTCCCTGCTCTAGAGCCTCGGGCTATTCCAGAGGAAAAAAATGGAATTTTTTTTCTTCTAGTATTGCACCTCTACAAATCCATTATATGCCCCATCCCTGGAGGTGTTTAAGGCCAGGTTGGATGTGGCTTTGAGCAACCTGGTGTGGTGGGAGGTGTCCCTGCCCAGGGCAGGGGATGGGACTTGGATGCTTCTTTAATGTTCCTTCCAACCCAAACCATTCTGTGATTCAGCGATTCAAAGCCCTGCTTCAGGGCTGTGGTTCTCCCTGAGCAAGGAACATCAGGTTTGCATTTCAGATATGAAAGGAAGTAGCCAAAAATTAGCTCTTCTGTTGTTTTTTTATAAGAAAAATATAGTTCTGGGTGGTGCTGGCAGTTCATAGAAATGAAGCCAGGAAACACCTTCAACCAGAGAGCGCATGCTCCTCTGCTGCTTTTAAAAAATTGGGTTTATTTAAATCCTGGAACAATCCAGTGGTACATGTGCTCTTGCAGCAGAGCAGGCACCACAGGGTTTAACAAGGCTCCACAGAGATTTTAGGGTACAAGACCAATCTGTGGTCGTGTTGGGACCCCACAGAAGTTGAGTTTGCAGCCTCTTGGAGCCCGGGTTGCCTTGGGGCTGAATTTGATCATGGAGCTTTACCTGCTGGTGCCACATCTGTCTCCTGCCTCCATCCCCAACACCTCTGACAGAGACATGGAGCTTGTTGGGATTTATCTTTTCTCTGGGCCAGGAGTTTGTGGGATGGCAGAGGATTAATAACGAGCTGAGACATTTTCCTTGCTTAGATGAAGCTTTGCTCAACACAAACCTCCACCTACCGCGTAGTTTAGGTCCCTCTGTGTCACTTAACGACAGATGGCTCTGCTCGTAGAGGATTTTGGTGCTCCGGAGGGCCCTGCCTTGGGATCTGGATATCCCTATTTTATAGCAAAACACTTCTCTGCACCTCTCACCTGGCCATGATGCTTTGAACAGCCCTCCCTGCGTTTCTGGTGGCGTTATCCAACCCCACTCGCTGGGACTTGTCAAAGTGGCAGCACAACTCCCACCTGAAAGCAGGGAATATTGTTCCACCCACGCTGGTAAGATCAAATGCATAGAAAAACAGGCTTTTTTAGGGGCTAGAGCTGTGTTTTCCAAGGATAAAAAAAAGAAACTGCGTCTTCCAAACCAGCTGGGTTAGATATTGGCTGTGGAAGGGAGTGCAGACACCCTTAGTGTGGCCAGGAGGAAGCTCCCCAGGACACCAGAACGTGTGCTCTCTCTATTTAAGCATTTATTATTAATTTATTTATGTGAGGATGAGCCAGTCTTCCCCTGGATGCCTTGGGGCAGGATGGAGTGCATCAGGAATAAGCATCTATGAAGTTCTCCACCGGTTCATGGAGGCTCCAGGTCCTCTTCTCCCATGGTGCAGGGAGCTCTGAGGCTCCAACTGGAAGCATCAAAGATGAATCATTGCTCCTGAGCCCTCATGGTGGGTGGTGAAGAAAGGGCTGGTTTTAAACCTCACTTTTCCTCTTCCAGATGCTATCAACAGTGTTGAACATCATCATCTTTGAGGACTGCAGGAACCAGTGGTCGATGTCTCGGCCTCTGCTTGGCTTGATACTGCTCAATGAAAAGGTAAATGTCCCATCTCCCCCTCGCAGCTGGAGGAGCTCTTTGGGCTTGAATAATGCTGGAACCTTTGGGCTGAAGGGAGCAGAACAGTGTCAGGAGGTGGTTGGGAAACCAGGACTGGAGAGATTGTGTGTTTAGGGGTGTCCAGCTCCCCCCAGCAGCATCCTTGACCCTAAGGAATCCTATTAACTTTTATTCATAAGTCACTTGAAGAGCTGTAATGCTTTTTCTTCATCTTCTGCACTCCCTGTCCCAAAGCTGAGGTAGATATTCCTCTGAAAATTAACCCATCTTTCTCTTTTCCCCCCCCCCCCCCAAGTATTTCTCTGACTTGAGGAACAGTATAGTGAACAGCCAGCCTCCGGAGAAACAGCAGGCCATGCACCTCTGCTTCGAGAACCTCATGGAAGGCATTGAACGCAACCTCCTCACCAAGAACAGGGACAGGTCAGTGTGGGTTGGAGACCTCTTTGTGGGGCTGAGCCTGGTCCCTGGGGCATTGGGAGCCTGTCTTGGGGCATTGGGAGCTGTCTCTGGGCATTGAGAGCCCATCCTGGGGCTTTAGGAGCCCAGTCTCTGGGGGGGCTTTTGGGAGCCCAGTTCCTGGAGGTGATGGTAGCCATCCTGGACCCTTTGGGAGCCCTGTCCCCAAGGTTTTGGGAGCCCAGGGAGTTAGGAGCCTGGTCCCTGAGGCTATTTGGAGCCTGAGGCTGTTGGGAGCCCAGTCCCTGAGGCTGTTGGAAGCCCAAGGAGCTGAGAGCCCTGTCACCAAGGTGTTGAGAGCCTGGTCCCCAGGAGCCCTTCCCTGGGGGCATTAGGAGCCCGTCCTGGGGCTTTAGGAGCTGGTCCCAGGGGTGTTGGGAGCCTGATCCCTGGGGGGCATTTGGATCCTGGTCCCCAGGGGGCATTGGGAGCCCTTCTTGGGAACCAGTCCCTGGGGGGGGCATTGAGAGCCCAGTCCCTGGGAGCCCTTCTTTGGGGGCATTGGGAGCCCGGTCCCTGAGGTTTTTGGGAGCCCATCCTGGGACTTTGGAAGCTCAATTCCCAGCACTGTTGGGAGCCCAAGGAACTGGGAGCTGGTCCCAGAGCTGTTGGGAGCCCATCCTGGGTCTTTGGAAGCCCAGTCCCTGGAGCTGTTGGGAGCCTGAGGAGCTGGGAGCCCAATCCCTGGGGGCATTGGGAGCCTGGTCCCTGAGGCTGTTGGGAGCCCAAGGAGTTGGGAGCTGGTCCTTGGGGTGTTGGGAGCCCATCCTGAGGTTTAGGGAGCCCGGTCCCTGGGGGTGTTGGGAGCCCAAGGAGTTGGGAGCCAGTCCCAGGGGCTTTGGGAGCCCATCCTAGGACATTGGGAGCCCACAACTTGGTGCAGAAGCGCATCCTGAAGATCCCGTGGTCCTCATGGCGAGGAAAAAAAAAAAAAAACCCCAAAAACTCCAGAGGAACGGGACAACCTCCTCTGAAGACGTTTCCCTGCCTTTTGCCTTTAGGTTTACGCAAAACCTGTCGGCGTTCAGGCGGGAGGTGAACGACTCCATGAAGAATTCCACCTACGGCGTCAACAGCAACGACATGATGAGCTGACGGCTCCCGACTCCGCCTGTACAGAGCAGCATCTCTTTGGCCTGGCCCAGAGGGGTTACCGTTTCCGATGGAAAGATTAAAAAAAAAAAAAAAAAAACCAACAACAAAACAAAAAACCAACAAAAAATCCACCAACAAACCAACAAACTTACTTAAAAAAAAAAAAGAGAAAAGAGAAGGGCGTTTCTAATCCCCTGTTTTTCCCCCAAAGGGGCTGGATTGCGGCGCTCGCTTTTGGCCCGTACTCCACCGTCCCGAGGGGAAGGAGAGAAGAGCTGGGGGGGGGGAAGTTTTGAGCTCACCCAGGGGGGGCGTTTCCGTGGGATGAGGGTGGAAGGGTGGGGAAAAAAAAAAAAAAAAACCCACCAAAAAAACCCACAAACCCAACCCCCGGGGGGGGGGGGGGGTAACCCAGCATCCCCCCTACGCCCCCCCCCCCCCCACAAATGTCTGCGTGGAACGCCAGCGCTCTGCTGCAGCCTGCCTTGTATAAACATGTACATTTTTTCATAACATTTTGAACAAGGTTTATATTGACTCAGTTTAAAAAAAAGAAAAAAAAAAAAAAAAGGCCAAAAAAAAATTAATAATAAAGGCCAAAAAAAAAGAAAAAAAAAAAAAGGAAAAAAAAATCAAAAGGAAAAAAAAAAGCGAAATAAAAAAAAAAAAACAAAAAGGCAAAAAAAAATCACAAATGAAGAAAAACAACAACAAAAAAAAAACCAACCCAGTGTGATTGATAATTTTTACCGAGTCCTGGTGCACCGGTGCTGGCGTGAGGGTCGTGTATGTGAGTGAGGGAAGCGTGTCCCGCGGGGCCTGAAGCTTTACTGGGCGAGGGGCTGGGGGGGGGGTGGGAGCAGAGACATCTATTCCGTGACTTCGGAGTGCAGAGAGAGAAGCGACGCAACAACAACAACAAGGAAAAAAAAAAAAATATCAAAAATCCAAAAAAAAAAAAAAAAAAAGGAAAAAAAAAATTCGACAAAAAAAAAAAAGGCATTGTAAAATTCCAAAATGTATATTTTTTCTTATTAAGCCCCCCTCCCCTCTTCTCCCCTTTCCTTGAAATCACAATTTCCTGTCTTGCCCTTGTTATTAGGAACTCTAAGCCATGCCGCGGGATCTCTCATTCGTGCTTGCTCGTGGGTGTCTCTCCTGTCCCCCCCCCCACCATGTCCCCATTGTCGTCCCCCCCCCCGTCAATTCCCCCCCCCTGGTGTAGCAGTAGGCGCCGTCCCCCCCCCTCCCCTTCCATCCTCACCCCGCCTCCCTCAGCGCCCCCTTTCACTCTGCGCCCCCTTTCACTCTGCCTTCCCCTTTTAATTAATTTTATCTCCCCCCCCCCCAAATTTGAGCAGGGAAGGCCGGGGGGGGGCACACACACCCCGGGGCTCGCTCCCAGCAACCCCGGAGGGTTCTTAATAACAAGGTTTAGCCTCGCATGAAGTATTTAACACCTCCCTTTTAAATGATTCCGTTGGGTTGGGGTTATTTTTTTTGGGGGGGGTGGGGGGGGTGTTTTGTTAGGTTTTTTTTTTTCTAAGTCCCCATAATTAATGTTTTTGGGCTCTAAATCGACTTTTGGAGGAAAGCTGAAGGGGGAGGGAACCCGTTTGCCTTGTATTTTTGCCCCCCACTCTCGTTGCTGCTAGTCGTGTGCGTCCCCTTGCTCAGCTCCACCTTAGGGCTTCAGTTTCCCTTCCCAGACACCACCTACTCTTCCATTTTATTTTTATTTTTAATTTTTTTTTTTCCTTTCCTCTGGCGATTGTGTGTTGGGTCCTTTTTATTATTTTTATTATTTTTATTTTGGGTTTTTTTTTTTTGTTTTGTTTTGTTTGTTTTGGTTTTTTTTTTTTTTCCTTCCGCGTGAGCCGATTGCTGGTTGAACTTGTTTAAGGGTGTTTGCTGCATAAAAGTGTAAAAGCAATTGTGACTGCAAATAATAAAACTTCAATGGTTTCTACTGAGCCGCGTCTGCCTGGGGGAGTTTTCCACTTAAAAAGGATTTTAAAAAATAAACAACATTATTTTATTTGGGGGGGGGGGGAGGGGGCAGACGAGGAGCTCGGGTGGTGCAGGGGGCGAAGCTTTTACCCAAATCCACGGAAATTAAGCAATAACCCTTTATCATTTTGTGAGGGATTTCCTTTCAAGGAAAAGAACGATGATTAATTTTTTGGAGTTTTTTTTGTTTAAAATGTTTTATTTACAGGTGAGAACACGGAGGGAAAAGGGGGGGAGGTTTTTTTTTCCTCCCATCCTCACCCCGAGGCTGCCTCCTTGGCGCTGCCGTAGACGACGCTGTTGCAGCCCTCCCTGTTCCGAGCGATTTCGATGGCGAAAAACTGGATTCTGGTGGCTTTAAAAGAAAAAACCACAATTAAGGGGTCCATATTTTTTTTTTTTCCCTCTTTTCCCATGGTTTCTCCCCAGGAACCCACCGAAGATGGTGTTCTCCTCCGTGTAGCCCTGGCTGCAGTCCAGCCGCAGCAGCGTCCCGTAGTTGAAATCCTCCACCAGCCCCTCGAAGCGCAGGCAAAACGGGCGCCACTTCTAGGGGGAAAGGGAAGGGAAAAAAAAGCCTCCAAATCCCTGGAATTTGGGGAAAATTCCCCTTTTTCCCCTCCTCCCACCCTTCCCAACCTCTTTGGCCGGCTCCGATTTGAGCTCCTCTGGGTCCAGGACGTCGATTTTAAGATCCCGGAAGGTTTTCCTGAACTCGCTGTAGATTTGGTCGTCGACTTTGGTCAGGTTCAGGAATTTGGGGTCGACGGAGGAGATGAGCTGGGGGGGGGGGACGGTGAGGCTGAAGAATTAACCTTGACCCCCCCCTCCCTTGAGCCCCCCCACCACCATAAAGACACACCCCCCCCCCCCCCCAGGACTCACGTTGAAGTAGACCTGGGCATGCTGGTGAGCCTTCATGGCCCAGGCCAGCTCCACGCGGGGCTGTGGGGACACAGGAGAGGGGTCAGACATCTCGGGGGGCACCGGGGGGGGGGGGGTGTCAGATAGACCCCCCCAGCATAGGCACAACGGGGGGAGGGGGAGTGGGGTGGGGTGTCATAGGTGATGCTATGGAGCTGCAAAGCCTAAAACAGCCCCCTCCATGTGGACTTCCCCCTCAAGGCTGGGACCCCCATCCGTGGGGCTGGGACCCCCCTCCCCAAAGATGGGAAACCCCCCAGGACTGGGATCCCCCCAGGACTGGGACATTCCCTCCCCTGGGGCTGGAACCCCCCCCCCAGGACTGGGAACCTTTTGGGCTGGGACCCCCTCACCCCACCCCAGGACTGGGACCCCCAAGGCTGGGACAACCCCCCAGGACAGGGATTCCCTTCTCCTCTCCTAGGACTGGGACCCCCCACCCCGGGACTGGGATCCCCCTTCCCCTCCCAGGATTGGGACCCCCTAAAGCTGGGGAATCCCCCCCGGGACTGTGACACCCCCCCGGGACAGTGTCCCCCTCCGGGACAGGGACTCCCCCCCCAAGGCTGGGACCCTCTCCGAGACAGGGACACCCCCCCCAAGGAAGGGACCCTCCCCAAGGTTGGGACCCTGAGGGGCTGGGACCCCCCAAAGCTGCGGATCCCCCCGGGACCCCCCCCCAAGGCAGGGTCCCCTCGGGGCTGGGACCCCCCAAAGCTGGGGATCCCCCGTGGGACTCCCCCCAAGGTAGGGACCCCCCCCCCTCCCCCGGGACAGGGACCCCTCGGGGCTGGGACCCCCCAAAGCTGGGGATCCCCCCTGGGACCCCCCCAAGGCAGGGACCCCCCCCCCAAGGCGGGGACCCCCCCGCACTCACGTCGTTCCCGAAGGCCTCCGCCGGCAGCGACAGTGCGTGAGCGGCCGCGGCGGCCTCGCCGGGTCCCTGCGCGGGGAGAAGCCGCTGAAGGAAGGGGGGGGTCCACGTGGGGGGGACCCCCACGCACACACGCACACCCCACACACACGCACACCCCCCCCCCCGCCGCCCCCCCCCGCCCCCGGCCCCGCTGGCCCCACCAGCCCCGCCATCGCCATCGCCATCGCCAGCGCTGCCGGGAGCTGGCCCGCCCCCACCCCGCAACCCCCCCGCACCGAGCATGCGCGTAGCCGGGAGGGGGGGCATACACGTGGGGACGGGGACACGGGGGGACAGGGGGATATAGGAACAAGGGGGGGGACGCAGGGGGACGGAGACACGGGGGATACGGGGGGACACGAGGGGACGGGGGACACGGGAACAAGGGGGGACACACGTGGAGATGGGGAAATGGGGGATACGAGGGGACACAGGGGGACATAGGAACAA
Source organism: Gallinago jamesoni (assembly GCA_025769975.1). Classification (NCBI taxonomy): domain Eukaryota; kingdom Metazoa; phylum Chordata; class Aves; order Charadriiformes; family Scolopacidae; genus Gallinago; species Gallinago jamesoni. The sequence goes on along the minus strand of JAOQGH010000015.1, from coordinate 3,835,967 downwards.
GGGGGGACACAGGGGGATGGAGACACGGGAGATACGGGAACAAGGGGGACACGTGGGGATGGGGACACGGGGGGACACAAGGGGACAGGGGACACGGGAACAAGGGGGGACACACGGGATGGGGACACGGTGGGATGGGGGGGACACGTGGGGAAGGGGACAGGGTGATGGGACACATAGCGATGGGACACACGGGGTGGGTTCGGGGGGTGCAGGGCAAGGTGGGACATGGTGGGACATGATGGGACACGTGGCAGGGATGGCAGGGCATGGTGGCCCATGGCAGACCAAGGTGGCTCCTGGCAAGGCAAGGTGACCTGTGACAATAGAGGGTGGCACATCTCAGGACACGGTGACCTGTGGGAGGTCAAAGTGGCACTTAGGAGGGGACCGTGACCAGTGACATTACAGGGTGGCACTCAGGAGGGCATGGTGGCCCATGTCAAACCAAGGTGGCACACAGGAGGGCACAGTGGCCTGTGGCAGACCAAGGTGACTCGGGGCAAGGCAAGGTGACCTGTGACAATAGAGGGTGGCACATCTCAGGACACGGTGGCCCATGGCAATCCAAGGTGGCACTTAGGAGGGGATGGTGACCAGTGGCACTACAGGGTGGCACAGAGCAGGGCACGGTGGCCCATGGCAATCCAAGGTGGCACTTAGGAGGGCACGGTGACCAGTGGCACTACAGGGTGGCACAGAGCAGGGCACGGTGGCCCATGGCAATCCAAGGTGGCACTTAGGAGGG
>JAOQGH010000015.1:3743360-3748360 GCA_025769975.1 Gallinago jamesoni | reverse complement strand
CATCCTCCTCAGGACATCCCATCTGCACCCACTTTGGAGGATCCCATCCACCTTGGATGCCCTATCCTCCTAAGGGCATCCCATCCACATCCTCCTCAGAGCATCCCATTGGCCTCGAGCATGCCATCCACTTCAGGGCATCCCATCCACATCCTCCTCAGAGCATCCCATCCACATCCTCCTTGGAGCATCCCATCCACCTCAGGTATCCCATCCTCCTCAGGGCATCCCATCCTCAGAGCATCCCACTGGCCTCGAGCATCCCATCCTCCTCAAGGCATTCCATCTGCACCCTCCTTGGAGCATCCCATCCACCTCAGGCATCCGATCTGCACCCTTCTCAGAGCATCCCACTGGCCTCGAGCATCCCATCCTCCTCAGGACATCCCATCTTCACCCACTTTGGAGGATCCCATCCACCTTGGATGCCCTATCCTCCTAAGGGCATCCCATCCACATCCTCCTCAGAGCATCCCATTGGCCTCGAGCATGCCATCCACTTCAGGGCATCCCATCCACATCCTCCTCAGAGCATCCCATCCACATCCTCCTTGGAGCATCCCATCCACCTCAGGTATCCCATCCTCCTCAGGGCATCCCATCCTCAGAGCATCCCACTGGCCTCAAGCATCCCATCCTCCTCAGGGCATCCCATCTGCACCCACTTTGGAGCATCCCATCCACCTTGGATGCCCTATCCTCCTAAGGGCATCCCATCCACATCCTCCTCAGAGCATCCCGTTGGCCTCGAGCATCCCATCCTCCTCAAGGCATCCCATCTGCGCCCACCTTGGAGCATCCCATCCACCCTGGGGCATCCCATCAGCCTGGGAGCACCCCAGTGTCCCGGGAGCACCCCATCCAGCCCTGCCCGTGCACATCCCTGCCTGCCATCCCTCTCCCGTGCCCCAACCCACCCCCGAGCAGGCAGAGGCAGCCTTCCCCCCACCTCCCCCCCAGCCCTGCCAGCCCCCCCAGTGCCACAGAGCCGGTACCCAAGGGCATCACTCTGCAGGACCTGGGGCATCCCACCCTCCTGCCCACATCCCACGGGATGCTGGATGGGGAGGCTGCGGGTGCTGCAAAAGGGAGGACCCAGGGGGACGGGGAGGAAACTGAAGCTCGTGGGGCTGGGAGCTGCCCTGGGGTGGGTGAAGATGGGGGGGACGGAGGGGGGGCGCTGTCAACCGGGCTGTGCCCCCGGGGCAGGGCTGCAGGCAGGAGGAAGGGGCTGGTGGGCGCATGCGTGTCCTGGGGCAGAGGGGCAGGTGGCTCTTGGCGGGGGTAGAGGGGAGGGGAGATGAGAGCCGTTGCCCCCCCCATGGTCAACCCGGGGGTTCTCCATCCTCTCCTAGAGGCTGAGGTCCACCACCACGTGCCGGTAGACCAGCGTGTTGGCCTTGAAGCTGGGAGCCAGGAGGAGCTGCACGTCGGATGCCGGCACGTAGCGGAAAGCCCTGGGCGCCTGCACCGCCAGCTCCTGGAACTTGACGAATTTCTGCTTCTCCTCTTCCCACAGGTAGACGTGGGTGAAGGAGAAGTCACTGCCCAGGGCCAGGTACTGCCGTTGGTCCACCGAGAAGGGCTGCATCACCATGGAGCCGCGGGACGGCAGCGTCTGGAGCTCCAAGAAGCGCTGCCCTTCCCACCGCACCACCTTGGAGTCGCCGATGTAGCGGCTGAGGCAGAGGAACTGGTCCCTCTTCACCTTGAAGTGCTTCACCATCTGCACGTCCAGCATCTCCCCCACCTCCCCCTGGGGGGAGAATTGCTTCTGCGCCCGGTTCCACTGGTAGATGACGGGGGCTTGGGAGCTGCTGGAGATGATCAGCCGGGGTTTGCCGTCGTTCTCCACGTACTCCACGTCGGTGTCGCGGTGCCAGGCGTGGAGGGCTTGGTGGGAGTAGAAACCATTCTGGTTGAGGCGGTAGAGGCTGGTGGAGCCCGCCTTGGAGCTGTCGGCGATGACGAAGTACCAGTCGCCCTCGATCTGGAAGGCTTCGATGTCGTTGGGCTTGCGGGTCTTCTGGCTGTCGATGTCCTGGATCTTGATGAACTTGTCCACGGCCGTGTCCCAGCGGTAGATGTAGGAACCGCCAAAGAGCTGGGCCACCACCACGTACAGCTGGTCCTGGGCCACGATGGGCTTGCAGTGCACCGCCGAGTGAGCTGCCCCGGGCAGGACCACGTCACGTTGGGGCTTTTTCCTCCCCAAATCCCCCCCCCCAAAATGATGGGGGGTGGTCCCAACCCAGGGTGTCTTACCAGGGATGCGGTCGAAGTCACACAGCTTGCGCTCCACGTAGTCCCACTTGAGGATGGCACAACTGCTGGCACCAGGCTGTGCCAGGGCCACGTAGAGGTCGCTGGCGTAGGTGAAGGGCTCAGCCGACACCGACTGGAAGGGCAGGACCTGGTGGACCACGAAATCTGGTGGGGGAGAAGCAGCGGTGAAGAAGGGTCCGGCCACCCAAGAGCAAATTGGTGATGGTGGTGATGGGTGGCCGGGGTCTCCTTACCCGTGGTGATGCACTGGAAGTCACTCAGCGCCAGGTCCCGGATCCGCTGGCCCTCGAATTGCCCGGGGCTACTGCAGAAGATGGCGGGGACGGTGGTGTTGGTGCTCTCCAGCCACTCCACCAGCCACTTGATCTTGCAGTCGCAGGCCAATGTGTTGCCCCGCAGGTCCCTGCCGGAGATGACACCCCGTCATACACACCCCCCTGACACCCAACCCCCTGCCCGAACCCCCCCAGCACGGGGGGTATCACCCTCTCCCCGGTTGTCCCCAGAGCTGGGACAGTCTTACAGGTCACTCAAGATGTCCAGCGGCTTGAAGAGACCCCGGGGCAACGTCTGCAGGTTGTTGTTGGCCAAGGACCTGAATGGGGAAGGGGGAGGGGGACACAAACAGGGGAGGTGACACAGCCCTGGCCACCCTGAGGGTGCAAGGACCATCTTCCGTGTCCCCAAGGAACATGGGGACCCCCCCCCTCTGGTACTCACAGGTGGGTCAGGGACTTGAGCCCACGGAAAGTGGCCTTGGAGAGCGCCTGGATGTCGTTGTTCTCGATGAACCTGGGGTGGGAGGAGATGGTGGCACTGTCCCCTGTGAGTCAACCCCACACACCCCCCCCTCCCTAAGCCGTTCTCTCCTCCTCCACCGTGTCCCCATCCCTGTCCCCATCCCCATCCCACGCACAGATACTGGAGGTGCGAGAGGCCGGCGAAGGCGTTGTCCCCGATCAGCGTGAACTTGTTGGAGTTGAGGAGGCTGCGGAGAAAAAAATGGGGGATGTGGGGGGAAGACACATAATTGGGGAAAAATTGGGGCATGGCGGGGGGTGGGGCACCGGGCTGCCCCATCGGTGGGCACGGGGAGACCTACAGGAACTGGAGCGAGGGGATGTGGGCGAAGGCGGCCTCTCGGATCTCCGTGAAGGCTGCGTTCACCATCGTCCTGCCGGTGAGATGGAGCTTCAGAGGGGGGGGAACAGCAAAGGGAGGGGAGGGGGGAGTCCACCACCCCTCCTATCCCCCCCCCCGTACCCCTCAGTGCCATCCCTGATGTCACCCAATGCGTGTGTCCCTCCCCCCCTCCCAAAGCCCTCCCTCCCCAGGGAGGGGTGCTGGGCAGGGGGAGAGCAGCCCCAGGAGAAATCCTGCCCCTTTTGGGGGGGTGACACGGAGGTGGGCAAGGCGGGTATGTGGGGCTGGCACCCACCCCACACATGTCCCCACCCCATACATGTCCCCACCCCTGGCCTGAGTCTGTATGGACATGCACACGCACACACGCACACGCGTGTACACACACGTGCCCCGTGCACGGCTCCGGTGTGTCCCTGCGTCCCCACGGCCGAGCACCAGGACCCGCCAGCCTTGTCCCCTTGGGGCTCTGGTCCCCAAGGTCACGGCAGACGGGGAGCGTGGTGGGGACAGGCTGCAGCCCCAGCTCCATCCATCGCTGACGGGTGGCTGCCTGTGCCAGGAGAACCCGCCACCGCCGCAGGACACGGGGAGGGGGGGGGAACCGGTCCGGGGGGTGTCCTCAGCCTTCTCCTTCCGTCCCCCAGCCCGTACCCCACACCCCCACGCGTTTCCCCCCTGATGCAGCACAAAGACAGAGGCTGTCCCTGCCACCCCGGGGCAGCCAGCAGTCCCCGCCAGCCCTGCACCTTGGGGATGTGACCTGCTCCCTGTCCCCATCTCCATCCCCATCTCCATCCCCATCCCCATCCCCATCCCCATCTCCATCCCCATCCCCATCTCCATCCCCATCCCCATCTCCATCCTCATCCCCATCCCATCCCCATCCTCATCTCCATCCCCATTCCCATCCTCCTCCCCATCCCCATCCCATCCCCATCTTCATCCCCATCTCCATCCTCATCCCCATTCCCATCCCCATCCCGCTACCCAGCTACTCACAGCGAGATGACCTCGGGGGGCAAATTCCTGGGCACAGCCTTAGAATCCACGCAGAAAGCCGTGTCCCGGGTGCAGGAACAGCTCGGGGGGCAAGGGGGTGGCCGGGGGGGACGCCGACCCCCCGCCGGCAGCCAGAGCCAGGCCATGGCGAGGAAGAGGAGGAGAGCAGAGAGCTGGCCCCTCGGCATCCTCCTCCCGCGCCGCAGCTCCATCACGCCCTGGCCTAGCCCTGCTTTTTTTTTGTGTTTGTTTTGTTTGTTTTTTTTTCCCGGGAGCTGGTCCTTCTCTTCTTCCCGTGGCCGGGAAAGGCAGCCAAGCCTTTTCCTCTCCTTCCAATCCCGGGAGATTTCAGGGTGGCAGGGAAGCGGAGGGGGCGAGGGGGGCTGCCGGCATCATGCTCCGGCGCTGCGGGAAGGAGGGATGGAGGGAGGGATGGAGGGAGGGATGGAGGGAGGGATGGAGGGAGGGATGCAGCTGAGTGACAGCAGGAGCATCCCTCTTGATGCCCGACCTCATCCGTGGGGGGGCGTGAAAACACGGGGGGGGGGGGGGGGGGGGGGGGGGGGGTG
>JAOQGH010000015.1:3655888-3672147 GCA_025769975.1 Gallinago jamesoni | reverse complement strand
AGTTCCACACTCCCAGTAACCCCAGTAGTCCCCAATTTACTGCACACCCCCCCCCCAGTCCCAGTCCTGCACCTCACAGGTCCCAGTTCCCCTCTTCATGCTCCCAGTAGCCCCCAGTAACTCCCAGTTCACCCCTCAAGGTCCCAGTTCCCCCAGTGATTCCCAGTAACTCCCTTCCTCATATGACTAGTACACTCCAAAATGATCCCAGTAAATCCCAGTAGCCCCCATTCCCCTCCATGATACCCCTTATCCCCAGTACTGCCAGTAACCAGCCCTTCATATTCCCAGTGACTCCCAGTTCCCACCCCCTCCCCCAACCAGTATCTCCCCATTCACACCCTCAAGGTCCCAGTGGCTCCCAGTAACCAGCCCCTCGTATTCCCAGAAACTCCCAGTTTCCCCATACACACCACCAGAGGCTCCCAGTATTTTCCTATTTCCCCTCTCAAGGCCCCAGGAGCTCCCAGTACCCCCAGTAACCAGCCCCTTATATTCCCAGTAACTCCCAGTTCCCCACCCACACCACCAGTAGCTCCCAGTATCTCCACACTTCCCCTCTCAAGGCCCCAGGGGCTCCCAGTATCCCCAGTGCCTCCCAGTAACCAGCCTCCCCCATATTCCCAGTAACTCCCAGTTTCACCACACACACCACCAGCAGCTCCCAGTAGCTCCCCGTTGCCCGCCTCAAGGCCCCAGTGGCTCCCAGTACCCACCAGTGGCTCCTAGTACCCAGTCCCTTACTTTCCCAGTAACTCCCAGTTCCCCCCTTCCCCCAAAAGTAGCTCCCAGTATGCCCCCATTTCCCCCCCTGAGGGTCCCAGTGACTTCCAGTACCCTCAGTAACCAGCCCCTCGTATTCCCAGTAACTCCCAGCTTCCCCACACACACCACCAGTACCTCCCAGTACACGCACTTCCCCCTCCACCCCCACCGTTCCCTCTCACAACGGCGCGGGGGATGCCGGGAACGCGCCCCTGCCGCCGCTCTTCCCGCTCCGCGCGAATCAGCCAATCAGCGCACGGGGCCGAAGGAAGAACCCACCCCCTCATCCCGACAGCGGGAAAGTGCCATCCAATCAGAGGCGGCGAACGGCAGAGGTCCCGCCTCCCCGCTGGCCATTGCAAGGCCGCGCCTGGGCGGGGGGGGGGGGACGGTGCGGGGAGCGCGGCGTTTCGTCCCGCCCCCCTGTGGCGGCTCCGCCAATCAGTGCTCGAGGGGCGGGGCCTGGGACCAGGCAGGGGTCGGGTGGGGGGTGGGGTGCAGTTTGAGGCCTGAGAAGTAAATCTGGGGCCTGAGGGGGTGAATGGGGCCGCTGGAGCTGTAAATCGGGGCCCTGGAGGTGTTAATCGGGGCCCTGGAGGTGTAAATCAGGCCTTCAAGGGGTACATGAGGGCCTGGGAGTTGTAAATCGGGGCACTGGAGGTATTAATCGGGCCTGAGGGGGTAAATCAGGGCCCTAGATGGGGTAAATCAGGCCCCGGGGGGCTAAATGAGGGCCTGAGGGGGTAAATGAGGGCCTGAGGGGGTACATCGAGGCCTGAGAAGGTGAATCAGGCCCGTGGAGGGGTAAATGGGGATCCTGGAAGTGTAAATCAGGGCCTGAGGGGGTTAAATCAGGGTCCTGGAGGTGTGAGTCAGGGCCTGAGGGGGTAAATCAGAGCCCTGGTGGGGTAAATCAGGGCCCTGGTGGGGTAAATCAGGGCCCTGGTGGGGGTAAATCAACGCCCTGGTGGGGTAAATCAGGCCCTGGAGGGGTAAATCAGGGCCCTGGTGGGGTAAATCAGGGCCCGGGAGGGGGTAAATCAGGCCCTGGAGGGGGTAAATCAGGGCCTGAGGGGGTAAATCAGGGCCCTGGAGGGGGTAAATCAAGGCCCTGGTGGGGTAAATGAGGGTCCTGGAGGGGTAAATCAGGGCCCTGGTGGGGTAAATGAGGGTCCTGGAGGGGTAAATCAGGGCCACGGACGGGTAAATGGGGGGTCCAAGGGGTGGCAGCATCTGTCCGCCCGGGTCCCTCCCATCACCCCGGCCCGTGGGAATGTGGGAGCGGCAGTGACGTGGGTGCCACCCACTGTGGGCACTCTCCCCGAGGGGCACAGGGAGGTAAGGTGCTGGAGGGGGGAGGCCGTAACCGGGACGGCTGAGGGGGTCCCTTGCTTTGGGACGAGGGGGGGGACACCCCAGGTCGGGAGGGGAGTGCTGGGGTGGGTGAGGGAACCCTCCGTGGCTGTGGAAAAGGGAAGCGGCCGGGGTTCCTGCGCCCGGACGCCGTGGGCCCTGTGGGCGGAAAATGGCGGCCACACCCGGACGCCTGGGTCCCTTTTATCTCCATGATGGGGCTGGGGAGGGCTCCCCACCCAAACACCTGGGTCTCCAGGGAGGATTTCCATGCCTGGACACCTGGATCCCATCGCCTGGGGTCTGGGTCCCCCTTCTAGGGGTGTATGTGCCCTCCTCAGGATACCTGGGTCCCCGGAGAGGGTCCCCATCCCATCCCTGGGTGACTGGGTCCCCACCCAAATGCTTGGGTCCCATCCTGGAACTCCTGGGTCCCTCCTGGATGCCTGGGTCCCCGTTGCTGGGTGCCTGGGTCCCTCTTGTAGGGGCATGTGTCCTCCCCAGAACACCTGATTCCCTGGAGGGGGTCCCCATCCCTGGATGCGAGGGTCCCCACCTGGACACGTGGGTCCTCTGCACAGGATGTCCTCTCCACCACTGTCCGTGGCGGTGGCCTCGGCCAAGGAAGCCTCCAGGCAGGCGCTGGCAGCGCTGGCATATCTGGCAGAGGCTCTGGGGACACCAAGGGAGGTGGCCTCGGTGCTGGCAGAGGCAAAGGCAGCGCTGTGGGAGGTGGAGATGGCGCTGGCAGGGCTGGAAGAGGCGTTGGTGGCAGAGATGGCATCAGCAGCGTCGGTGACGGCATCGGCGATGCCGGGGCTCAGTGCCGAGGGTCTTTACAAGGCACTGGGACTGGCCGCCAACGCCTGCGCCGCCGAACTGGAGCGGGAGCTGAAGCGGAACCGCCGGGTCTACTGGGGGCTGTGGCTGGGCCGGACTGTTGCCGTGGTGCTGATGTTCCTCTGCGCCCCCCTGCGTGAGTACAGACTGGTATAGGACCGAATGGACCAGTTTAGACCAGTAAGGAGCCCTACGGATCTGCTTGGACCAGTAGAGAACCCTACAGACCGGTACACACCAGTAGGGAGCCCTACAGACCAGTAGAGACTTTCCCCTGCCCGGACCAGTAAGGACCAGTTTAGACCAGTAGGGAGCACTATGGATCTGCTTGGACCAGTAATGCTGGTAGAGAACCCTACAGACCAGTAATACCAGCAGGGAACCCTGCAGACCAGTATGGACCAGTACAGACCAGTAGAGAGTCCTACAGATCCATTTGTACAAGTAATAGTGGTAGTAAGGCTTACAGACCCGTAGAGAGCTCTACAGACTAGTAGAGACTTTCCCCTGCCCAGACCAGTATGAACCAGTTTAAACCAGTATGGAGCCCTATGGATGTGGTAGATCAGGAATGCCGGCAGAGAACCCTACAGACCAGTATGGACCAGTAAGGAGCCCTACAGACCAGTTCCAACCTTCATGTGCCCTGACCAGTATCAACCAGTTTAGTCCAGGAGGGACCACTGCAGAGGAGTAGAGACCAGTATGGACCAGTAGGAATTTCTACATACCAGGAGAAGCTTTCTCTTGCCCTGACCAGTATAGGCCAGAATTTACCAGTTCAGACCAGTAGACAGCCCTATGGATCTGCTTGGATCAGTAGTGCTAGCAGAGAACCCTACAGACCAGTAAGGACCAGTAAGGAGCTGTACAGGTGGGTAGAGACTTTCTCCTGCCCTGACCGGTAGGGACCAGTTCAGACCAGTAGGAAGCCCTAACAGATCTCTTTGGGTCAGTAATACCAGTAGAGGACCCTACAGACCAGTAGGAACCAGTAGGAAACCCTGCAGACCAGTAGCTACTGTGCCCTGCTCTGACCAGTATAGACCAGTCTGGACTTATATGGGCTGGTAAGGAGCTCTACAGACCATTTCAGACCAGTATATACCAGTAGGGACCAGGGAGCCACTGTAGACCAGTAGGGAGCTGTAAAGACCGGTGGGATGTCCTACAAACCAGTGTAGACCAGTATAGAGCTTCGCCTGGCTCAACTGCCATGGACGGGGAGACACTAGGAGGGGATGGCGGACACTGGGAGGGAACTGGGGACACTGGGATGGGGGACACCAGGAGGGGACCCTGGGAGGAGACAGGGGGCACTGGGAGGAGATGGGGACACTGGGACGGGGGACACCAGGAGGGGACAGAGGACATTGGGAGGGGACAGGGGACACTGGGACAAGACTGGAGACACTAGGAGGGGACTTTAGGAAGGGACAGGGGACACCAGGAGGAGATGGGGGAGACTGGGAGGAGACTGGGGACACTGGGATGGGGGATGCCAGGGGAGGCAGGGGACAGCAGGAGGAGATGGGGGACACTGGGACGGTACAGGGGACACTGGGATGGGGGACAGCAGGAGGGGACAGAGGACACTGGGAGAGGACTAGGGACACTGAGAGGGGACAGGGGACACTGGGAAGGGACAAGAATCCCAGGGGACACTGGGAGGAGACTGGGGACACTGGGATGGGGGACACCAGGAGGGGACAGGGGACATGGGGAGGGGATTGGGACACTGGGGTAAGACTGGGGTTCCCTGGGAAGGGACGAGGACACCGGGTGACGTCCCTGTCCCCTCTGTGTCCCTGCAGTGTCCCTGGACGTGGTGCGGGAGGCGCTGGGGGTGACCCAGGAGAGCCACCTCGTCCCCTCCTTGGCCGCCCTCGCCCTTGTCTGCCAGGTGGCCCTGTGGGGCATGAGGACATCCAAACATCACTTGGCCACCGCCGTCAACCACCAGCGTCACCAAGCCCTGCACTACCGCCGCCTGGCCCGGGATGCCACCGCTGCCACCGCTGCCACCACCGAGACCGCTGAGGCCATCGCCGCTGCCAATGTCACCCTGGAGACGCTGGAGGAGGTGGCCAGTCACCTGAGGAGCCTGGTGGATGCTGTCACCCAGGACCTGGAGATGGGACAGGGCTTCCCTGCCAGCGCCCGGGCCCTGGGGTATGCCATGGTGGCCTTGGGGACAGCGATGGGGGACAAGGAGGCGATGGAGAGGTTGGCCCGGGTGCTGGAGGCTCTGCCGGGGCACGAGTAGGGATGAGGATGGGGGACACCGGGAGGGTCCTGCTTGTCCTGGGAACACCCTGATGTCCCTTCTCCATCCTGGGGACACCCCGATGTCCCATCTGGGGACACCAGTAGGGTCCTCCTCATCCTGGAGCCACCAGGATGTCCCTTCTCCATCCTGGGGACACTGGGATGTCCCCTGTCCTGCTTAAGGACACCGGGATGTCCCTCCTCCTGGGGAGACCAGGGACACCAGGATGTCCCCTGTCCCACCTGGGGGCATTGACGATGTCCCCTTTGTGGTCCGAAGACACGAGGGATAAGTTGGTGACACTGTCCCCTGTCCCCCCAATAAACCTCAGGGACACGCTGAGCCCCCAACCTGTCACTGGGGGTTGGGGACACGGCAGGGACATGGGGGACACCAGGGGATGAGGACACCCACCCCTGACCCATTTAGAGGACACCAGGAGGAGAGATGTCCCCAGGGGTGGCTGGCTGGATGTCCCCAAGCCACGGGGGACACAGTGGGGACACATTGGGGGATGCTGGGGACAGCACTGGGGAGAAATTGGGGACATCATGATGGGGACATGCTGAGGGCCAGCACTGGGGACAAGCCATTACCACACTGGGGATGTCACTGGGGCTCTGTTGGGGACATCTCTGAGGCCACCCTGGCCACAGCATTGGGGACACTCCGGGGACATCACTGGGGCTGCTGGGGCTGCCACTGAGGAGACATTGGGGACACTGAGGCCACCACTGGGGACACTTCGAGGACGTGCTGGAGACAGCGCTGGGGACATCAGGGGACACGGGGAGGACACTGAACGTTGCAGGTGGCCGTGTTGGGGACATTGAGGAGGAGGAACTGTGGGCCATGGGGCTGCACTGGGGCCAGGGGGACATCAGGGGACATTGGGACATCACGGGGGGACACCGAGGACTATGGGTCGCCATTCTGGGCCCCTCTTGGGGACATCGGGGGGGACATCAGGGAGGATGGGACTGCAGTGGGGACACTGGGGGACATGAGTGGCCACCAGATCCTGTTGGGGACATCAGGGGACATTGGAGGGGACAGTGTGGGACACCGAGGGCTGTTAGTGACCCACTGGGGACATTGGGGGGACACTGGGGGCTGTGGGGTCCCGTTGGGGACATGGGGGGACACACAGAAGGGGGTGAACTGGGGCCATGTTGGGGACATCAGGGGGTGACATCAGGGACCATAGGGCTGTGTTGGGGACATTGGGGGACACCGGTGGCCATGGGACCCTTTTGGGGACATTCGGGGGACACTGGAGGCTGTGGAACCCTGTTGGGGACATTGGGGGACCTCAAGGAATGTCCCTGGGGGACAGTGGGGGGGACATTAGGGGTTGCGGAGTCCCGTTGGGGCCATGGAGGGTGGACATGGGGGAGGGGGGAGGTGGCCTCACGGGGGACATTGGGGGGACATTGGAGGTCCCATTAGGGGACGCTGGGGGCCACGGGGTCCCGTTGGGGACACGGAGGGGGGACACACAGAAGGGGGCGAGTGGCCACGCTGAGGCCATGTTGGGGGTGACATCAGAGACCGTAGGGCTGTGTTGGGGACATTGGGGGACACCGGTGGCCACGCGACCCTTTTGGGGACATTCGGGGGACGCCGGGGGCCGCGGGGTCCCGTTGGGAACACGGGGGGGGGGGGGGCGGGGCCCGGGGGGGGGGGGGGGGGGGGGGACCGGGCTGGGGCGGGCCCCGAGCCCCGGGATGGGGATGAAGATGAGGATGAGGATGAGGATGAGGATGAGGATGGCACCGGGATTCAGGGACCGGCCGTGGGGTCTGGGACCGGACATAGGGCCTGGGAGAAGCTATGGGGCTCGCCATGGGGTCTGAGAACCGGGAAGGGTGCAAGCAGCGGTGGGCCACGGGGTAGAGGACCCGGCTATGGGGTGGAGGGACCGACTGTGGGGCAGAGAACCCGTCTGTGGGTCGGAGGACCCTCGCTTATGGGGCAGAGGACCCGTCTATGGGGCAAAGGACCCGTCTGTGGGGTGGAAGACTCCGGCTATGGGGCAGGGGACCTGGCTATGGGGCAGAAAACCCATCTATGGGTTGGAGGACCCCCATCTATGGGGCAAAAGACCCGTCTGTGGGGTGGAAGGCTCTGTCTGTGGGGTGGAAGGCTCCGTCTATGGGGCAAGGGACCTGGCTATAGGGCAGAGAACCCATCTATGGGTCAGAAGACCCCTGTCTGTGGGGCAAAAGACCCGTCTGTGGGGTGGAAGACCCCATCTATGAGCTGGGGTACCTGGCTATGGGGTCTGGCACTGCCAGTGCAAACTGTGGGTCTGGGTTGGGGCCAGGCTGGGGCAGGGGGCGAAGGGTGCAGAGTGTGGGGCTGGGGACTGGTGTGGGGATGGGGCAGGGACTCGGTGGGGGGGAAGGAGTCCGTGTGGGGTGGGGGGAGCTCCTGGGGAGCCGCTTTTGCTGCTGGTCTGCCCCCACCAGGGCCTGCGGGCAGGGATTTGGGGGGGAAATTAAGGGCCAAGGAGGCAGTTTGGGGGGGGAAAAGGGGGGCAAGCTGCCATCCCTTGGGGGTGCGGACGTGCCCGGGGGCATGGAAACCCTCCCTGCCCACAGGCAGGTCCTGCCCTCGCCACCGGACACGTGGAGCAAAGGATATTGCTCCGAAAAGGAGGTGGGAATCGCTGGCTACAAACCACCCTGGTAAGAGGTTGGGGTGCAGACACCTGGAGGGTGTTGGTTTTTTTTTGGGGGGGGTCCCCGCTGCCCCTTCTCCGGTTGGCATCGCTCCTGGGCATATCCCGTGGGGATGTCCCCTCCCCGTGACGGAGGTTTGTTCCCTCTGCCCCGTCCCGGCGCGGTGGCGAGCGATAAAATAGGTCAGGCGGCAGGACGTGCGCGGCACCGCGGCTCCCCGGGGCCACCCCAGCGGGTCCCGTGGCCAGCGAGAGGACACCCTTGAAGGTAGGGGGAGGCTTGTGGGGTTGGGGGGGGGTCCCACTCAGCCAGCGATGGGGAGATGCCAGCAGGGGTTTGTATCCCCGAGGTGTTCGCTGCACCCCCAGGATGGAGGGGGTTGGGGGGGGGTGAGGGGGTTTGCACCCTCCTGCTTTGCCCGGAGCTCCCTGCTGCATTTGGGGGGGTCCGAGACCTCTGGGTTTATCCTCTTTGAACCTTTTTTTTTTTTTTTTTCCCCGAGGGGTGACTCTTCCACCTTGTTTCTTCCCTAAAATTCCAATTCCAAGGGTGCAGTTCAACCCACTGCCTGCAAACCGCTTCCTGCCTTTTGTTTGGCAGCTGGGGAGAAGTTGAGGTCCGGGTTTTCCACCCTGGATGTGCCCGGCTCTGGCCAGTTTTTTTGGGGGGGGGGAGAAACCTCGGGGGGTGGGGGGGGAGGTTATTTTTGACACTGGCGAGGGGGGGGCTGCGTGCCTTGGCACGGGCTGGCCATAATGGGATGGCCGCCGGCGAGGCGATGGGATGTGGGGGACCACTCAGCCGGAACGGGGAGGGGGGAAAAGGCAGCCAACGTGGCCCCATCCCGGGATGCGGCGCTGCCTTTTGCCACCCTGGGCCGGTTGCCAGCCCCCTGTGTTTACCTTGTGGGAGTCACTGGCCCACCTCAGATGGTTCCACGTGGCCACCTGGGCTAGTCGTTCTTCCTGAGGCACTGAGAAGCCATCTGGATTGGGTGGGTTTGGGTAGGGGGGGAGGAAGGAAGAGGAAGGTCCTCAAGTCTCGCTGGAAGTTGCTGAAGGGGCAGAGGTTCCTCGAGGTTCCTCTCGAGGAACCCCACACCCCGAGCAGGGGGAGCCCTTTGGCACCCCCTGTTTTGGGAGGAGAAGGGGTTAAAGCCAAAGCATCCCAGCTAAGCCCTGGCAGGAGGAAGCTAAAACCTCCAAGGCCTTGCCTTTCCTGGAGAACAAAGCTCACAAAGTGGCACTAAGCTTGTAAAACCTGTGGGAATGTGGGGGTCCTGGGGGGGGGTGGTGGTTCTGGAGGAGAAACAGGGGTCCTAAAGGGGCAACAGGGTCCTGCTGGGCTTGGCCTGGGCCACCCCGGGCAGCACCGAGCCTGGTAAACCCGGCTCAAGGTTATTTTCAGAACAATTAGTTGGCCGGGCTTCAAAAATGTCTTGGGCTGGTTTTTTGGTTTTTTTTTTTTTTTTTTTGGAAGAGACCAAAGTCTGCAAGCTGTCAGCCACGGGATGAGGGGAAAGGGGGGGAAGTGTGCCAGGGCGGCGGGTCCTGTGCCAGGGCTGGATGGAACCCTGTCCCCAACAGTGCAGGAACTGTCCCCGAGAGCTGCAAACCGGGAAGGGGAAACCACAAAGGCAGCGTGTCCCCAAAACCACGGGGGCTGGGAAGGGGGACGGCTGCTGGGTGCAGGGTAGAGGGCGGCTAACGAATTCTTTTCTGTTTGTCTTCACGAATTCCAAATTTGTCGTCCACCTTTGGGGTGAAGCTTTTCCAGGAAGGCAGCCCGGGCCCCGCTCCAGCCTCTTGGGTGCTGCCCAAGGTTGGACGTGCGGGTCGTGCTCGGCTTCCCACCCTGGCTCTGAACCCCTTTCCTTTGCACCCCACGCACGCTGGTGGCTTCCCCTGCCCTCTGTCACCCCCCCTTTTATTGATTCCTGGTGTATATGAAAGGAGCGGAGAGGGCAAGGATTGATTCTAAGCAAATACTATAAGTTGCTGGATGTTATTGTTATTACTGGGGTTAAAATATAACCTCATGAAAAAGGCCACCTCTGGCCTCTGGGCTCCTGTGTTTTCCCAACGCTGGTTGGGACCAGCACCAAGGGGTGCGTGTCCCAGCCCTGGTGGCACAAGGGGGACCCAACGTGGTGGGGGGGGGGGAAATGGTACTTCCTTACCCTCCAGAGAGTCAAATCTGGCAGCTGGTGTCGGGATTCACCACGCTGGGGTTTGCTGGCTGCACCGCTGGTGGAGGAGCAGGATCCTCGTCGCAGCCCTTGCATCCTCCTGCCTGTTTTCCGACCTCTGGTTGCTCTTCCCCAGGGATCCCCAGGCGCTTGTGGAGCTGGAGAGCCCCCGGGAGCCGTGTCCCAGCAGCCCCCCCACCCCTTGGCACAAGGCTGAGGTGAGCAGGGTCCTTGAGGGGTGGCTAAGGGTGGAGAAGAAGCCGCTGGTCTTGGTTTTGCTCCTTGAGAAGATGTTGAATTCCCCCCTTCTTTGTGATCTGGATGCTTTCAGCGCTGCACAAAGCTGTGTGTCGTGTCCCCCCCCCCCCCCAGATCTGGGACTCCCTGCCATCTCCTGGTGGAGCTGTGGGGTGAAAGAGTGGTGGTCGGAGCTGCCGGGGTTGCTAAAGCTAATGGCAACGTGTGGCTTCTTCTTCCAGCATCCCTGAGACACCATGATTCCCTGCGCAGGCCCCCGGGGCTGCTGCCTGCTCCTGCTGCTCTGCCTTCTCCCCTGCCCACGGGTCTGGGCAGGCAGGAATCCCACGGCACCGGGGCTCTCCGCAGCCTCCTTCCTTCAGGATCTCCTCCAGCGATACGGAGAGAGCGAAACCCTCAGCCTGAAGCAGCTCAAGGCCCTGCTGAACCGCCTGGATGTGGGAGTGGGACACGCCAACATCTCCCAGGGGTCGCAGCAGCGGGTGAACCTCTCCCGGGTAAGGCAGGGGCTTTTGGGGACCCCCAAATTCTCTTTGCAGAGCTGCAGGGGGTGGCTCTCAAGGCACGTGTCTGTCTTTTCCCTTCCCCAGTGCTTCAGCTCCGTTGAGCTTTTTGCCATCCACAACCTGAGCGAGGGCTCCGCCGTGGGGCGGAGAGAGTTCAAGGAGTTTTGCCCCACCATCCTGCAGCAGCTGGAGTCGGGGGCGTGCACCTCCGAGAACCTGGAAAACGAGGAAAACGAGCAGACGGAGGAGAGCAGACCCAGTTCAGCTGAAGGTAAGCAAGGAACTGGGGGGCATGAGCGCTGCCCAGCCCTGAGCGTGGAGTTTGGGGGGGACCTGAGGCACCCCAGGACCTGCAGAACAGCCGCGGAGAGGAGAGGAGGCAGTCCTGAGGGGTTTTTCTCAGTGTAGTTTGGGCTCACAGCATGGTTTTGCCCTGGTCTTGCAGGTCAGAGGGATAGCTGGATGATGGGGACCTTGCTGTGAATCCCCATGGGTGGGAGGGGGTGGCTTCACTGGCCTCCAAGCAAATAAAATTCCAGGCATCCGGGTCCTGCTGATGCCCAAGGTCTTGGATCGGCTGCCCTGAGCACAGCACTGGCTTTTCCCACGCCGCAAGGCCGGGGTTGGCTTGGGGAAACCTTCTTCCAAGTAACCCATTGGCTTCTTTTCCACCTGCCCTGCAAGACAAATGATGGTCATTGTCACGGTTGAAGCGTCCGGAGCAAAGGGAGAGAGGCTCCAGCCCCAGCGTTGGGGTGTTAGAGACCCTGAGCCAGCCTTTTCCGCCTGCCCGGATCCGGGGTTTGGGGGTCCCTTCCCCATCTCCCCGCACCGAGAGCCTCGGTAATGTGTGGCCCTCGTTTCTTCTCGTTCCGCAGCGTGGGGCTTTGGTTTTCTCAGTGTGTCAATGATTAACGTGGCCTCCCTGCTCGGAGTCTTCATCGTACCGTGTACCGAAAAAGCCTTTTTCAGCCGGGTCCTCACGTTTTTCATCGCCCTCTCCATCGGCACGCTGCTCTCTAACACGCTCTTCCAGCTCATCCCAGAGGTGCGGTAGAAAAGTCCCTGCCTCTCTTCCCGTCTCCGAGGGCAGCTCTCCAGGTGTCCTCTTCTGCCTCCAAACCCTGCTGAATCAAAGTGATCCCTCCATCACCCGAGGCTGAGGGCTTGGTCTCAGGGGCTCCGCAGGGCTTTTCTCACCCCCCTCTGAGCACCAGGAAGCACTCCAGAGTGTGCAGGCAGCGCAAGGAGGTCGTGTCCTCCAGCCCTGATGGTCCTTGTGAGGCTGCTGGCCGGGTCTGAGGTGTGGGAAGGCACTGGGAGAAGCTGTTTGCTCCCGCTCCATCGGCTGTCTCTGCTTCGGAAGGGATTTTCTCCCTCGGAGGGATGTACTGCCTGGCTCTGATGTTGCTGAGATGTCACAGTGGCTCATGGCATCAGCCGGACGGAATAAACCTGTGAGGCGGAGAAAATATCAGTGTAAAAACACAGAGAACAGCCCGGAGAAACACCAGCTTCCTCCCTGTTTAGTCAGCTTTTACAGATGTTTTAATTGCCTTCCCCCCCCCCCCCCCGCCTCTGGTTTACAAGACCACTGTTCTCACAAGGATTTATTGCATACATGAGGTTTCCTGGTGCTCTGATGGGCCCGACGGATACATGGCAAATTAATTGTGTTGTAATTGCACACTTCTGGAGTTGAGTAAGTACAGCCACACGCTCTTGGATTGGACACTTCTGAAACACGCTTCTGTCTCCCAGCAAACTCCACTTTGCAGAGCCCTTCCCCATCTCCTGGGGAGGAGACAAGCTGGAACCAAGCTCTCCTGCACGTCCAGCCTTAAAACTCTGCCTTTAAGGTGCGACCTTCCCTCTGGGCAGAGCACCCTTTGCTGCTGCTGGGATTTACCCCTTGGCATTGCTTGCTCTGTTCTCAGGCAGCGAATGCCTTGTACGAGTTTTTTTCAAGGCTGTTTTTCAACTCCAGAACTGTGATTTCTTTATTTTATTTTATTATTTATTTGCCAACCATAAAAACCAAGTGCCTCTATTTCCTGATCTGCCAGGAACCGAAATGTCTTGCGTACGCTCCATCCTCGCCGCCAGTCGGTGCATCCCAGCGCGGTTTGTGGGGATGTGGCTGCATCTCTCCGGGCTGTGGGGTGAGGATGGAGCATACGAGATGCTCGGGGGGGGTTCCTTGGTGCTCTGTGGCACTGGAACGGCTGCCTGATGTCCTGCGGGGGCTCACGGAGCAGAGCTGGGGTTCCCAAATGGCCTGGCTGCCAAAACTCAGCTCTTTATCTCTATTTTTAGACAGAGCTAAAATTGCTGCTTGATCCAAAGGAGGGTTCTTCTCTCCGTTATTTGGGGTAAGCTCCGTGGTGGGGTGTCCCTCTGCCCCTTCCCAAATTGCCATTCCCAGAGCCCCTCAGCACCAGGTTCGCCCCTCTCGAACCAATGCCAGATGAACAAGTCAATCACTAATTAATGTCCTCTTCTCTCCCCTCCCTCTCTCTCTCCCCCTCCCTCCCTCTTGGTGTGGATTCCTTCCCTCCCCTTCCCCACGTTGATCTCCTTTCCCTCCAACAACCTCCCCTCGTCCCAATTACCCCCCACCACCGCCCCGGGGTGGGTTTTGGGGGGCGCACGCCGCAGTTTGGGGTTACGGGTTCCTCTGCGTCACCGTCATCTCCCTCTGCTCGCTGGTGGGAGCCAGCGTGGTGCCCTTCATGAAGAAGACCTTTTACAAGCGGCTGCTCCTCTACTTCATAGCTCTGGCGATTGGAACTCTCTACTCCAACGCCCTCTTCCAGCTCATTCCCGAGGTAGGGTGAGGATGGGGGGGGGGAGGTCTGTCCTTTTTTCTCTCTCTCTCTCGGGGGCTGTTTTTCTCTCTCTCTGGGCGCTCGCTGGCTGGAGAAGGGGAAGGCAGCATCAGAGGGGAGCTGAGAGCGAGGTACGGAGGCTGGAAGTCCCTCGGGATCATGGATGGAGCTGACGTTTCAACCCCTCTTTGGAAGGGAATGGCTCCAGGGAGAGCTCTGGTCTGTTTCAAGCAGAGAAATGTTATTTTCTTGCCCTTTGCAGCCCCGCAGGAAGGTCGCCTTTCTGCCAAAAGTGGTTTTCTAAGCCTGCTTTTAGCATCCCTGCCCCGGTGTGGGGTGGTGGATCCGATGCCCTGGGGCAGAGCCGGCTGGGCTGGGGGTGAGAGGGAGATTAAAGGTGCTCAAAGGCATTTTCTGAGCCTGCCCCCAAAGCAGCTGCTGCGTAGAGAGAGGTCAGAAAGTGGCAGCGTTGCCCCAGAGGTGCCAGAGAGAAGGCAGACGAAGGATCTCAGGAGACAGTGCTCACTCCTGTCACTTGTCCCCCCCCCCTTTGGCCCTTTTGCAGGCGTTTGGATTCAACCCTCAAGAAGATTATTACGTTTCCAAATCTGCCGTGGTGTTCGGGGGCTTCTACCTCTTCTTCTTCACGGAGAAGGTCCTGAAGATGCTCCTGAAGCAGAAGGACCAGGTGAGGCCCAGCAGGGGCTGCGTGGGTGGCAAAGGGCAGAAACGGCCGGGGTGGGTGACACCTATGAATGTGTCCCCCCCGTCCCACAGCATCACCACGGGCACAGCCACTATGGCCCTGAGGCTCTGCCGTCCAAGAAGGACCAGGAGGATGGGGTCACCGAGAAGCTGCAGAACGGGGACCTGGACCACATGATCCCCCACATAACCAGTGAGCTGGAGTGCAAGACCCCCTCTGGGGATGAGAAGGTTGTGGTGGGATCCCTTTCTGTCCAGGTTAGTGCTTCCCCCAAGGGGTTATGGGGGGAATATGTGCTAAAAAAACCCAATCTGTTAATAAAAAAGGGTGATTTTGAAGCCCGTTGCACCTCCCTGATAAAATCCTCCATGGGTGGTGGAAAGCAAATGGCTCAGGTCGAGCCTCGTGTGGGTTTTTTACATGTTGGGGTGGGTTCTCCTGGGCGGCGGAAGGAGAGGTGACCCCCACAGACCCCCCCCAGACCATCTGGGTGCTGAGCCCCCGCTTTTGGGGTGCCGTGGCAGGATCTACAGGCCTCGCAGAGCGCGTGTTACTGGCTGAAGGAGGTGCGGTACTCGGACATCGGCACCTTGGCGTGGATGATCACCCTCAGCGATGGCCTCCACAACTTCATCGACGGCTTGGCCATCGGGGCTTCCTTCACCGTCTCCGTCTTCCAAGGGATCAGCACCTCGGTGGCCATCCTCTGCGAGGAGTTCCCGCACGAGCTGGGTACGTCAGTCCTCGGGGTGGGGGGGGGGGGGAAACAATGCAATTCCAGCGCGCTGGAATTTGTCCCTCTAGGATCTGCCTCTCTCTAAGGCTAAACCTGCCTCTTCCCCAGTCCCACTCGTTATTTCTCGAGAGAAAAAGGCCATTTTTTTTTTAGGGGGAATAAACAGAGTAATGATGGAAAGGGAAAGGCGAGGCTGTAAACTACACTGAGTAATCTCCGCTCTAAAAATAACGAGGTAATATGATGTCTGAGATTTAAATTTAGACGGAGACATCTGAAGAAAAATAAAAACCAACCCAACACCTCCTTGGTTTGGAAGGGGGGAAGGCGGGCAGCGGTTTGGGTTTAAATGTCTGACTTTATGCACAAGCAGGGCCAGGAGCTGGCAGGGAGGCAGCTGGTGTGGCTAGTGCTCGGCGCCAGTGGCCACGGGGAGCCCACGCTTGACCTCGGGCAAAAGCAGGCGATGGATACAAGCACCTCGGGGCTGTGCTGATTCTTCAGCCTCCTCCCTCCTCATCCTCCCCGTCCTCATTCTCCCGCAGGGGACTTTGTCATCCTGCTGAACGCCGGGATGACCATCCGCCAAGCTCTCTTCTTCAACTTCATCTCCGCCTGCTGCTGCTACGTGGGCTTGGCTTTTGGGATTGTGGCTGGTAGCCACTTCTCTGCCAACTGGATCTTCGCTCTGGCCGGAGGGATGTTTCTGTACATCGCGCTGGCAGACATGGTAAATGCTGAGCCTGGGGGGGCTACCAGGGTGCATAGTCAGGACCTTGCCAGGGGTTTTTGGCCTGGAGGAAGAGCCTGGGGGCAAGTCAGGCATGGAGAGTACAGGGGGGTGTTTGCTCTGTCCCCCTGACCAACAAAGATGTTGTCTGTAGTGGTCAGTGTTCCTCTTTGCTTTGCCTGGGCTGGTGGCGCAGTGACCAGGGAGAGAACCCCGGGATTGGTGGCAAATACTTGCCGGGATGGGCTTGCAGGCTGAGACTGTTGTGGGGGATCAGCCTGGAGAAGAGAAGGCTCCAGAGCCCCTTCCAGTCCCTCCAGGGGCTCCAGGAAAGCTGGGGAGGGACTCTGGATGAGGGAGGGGAGCCCTAGGAGGAGGGGGAAGGGTTTGAGACTG
>JAOQGH010000015.1:3633943-3650312 GCA_025769975.1 Gallinago jamesoni | reverse complement strand
CCGCTGGGGGGGAGGTATCCCCGAGGTGGGGGGGGGACCATTAGGGAGGGCAGTTTAAGGGGGGGGGGGGGGGAAGGAGAAGGGTTGGGGGCATTATTTGGGGCTGGGGGAGCCTGGGGGGAACACGGACCTTTTTTTCCGGGGGGGGGGTGAGGGCATGCCCAAGCTGGGAAGCCCTTGGGGGCAGCGGGAGGGGGCATTGGATGGGGGAGGCTGGTTTTGTGGGGTCATCCTGGGCCACGGAGGGGGGGGAACACACGACCGTTGGGGACGGGTGTCCCCAAGATGGGGGAGCCCACTGGAGGGGGGCAACCCTTGTCTGGCAGCAACCTTTGTAGAGGAGCCTGGGGGGGTGGCTTTGGTCTTTGGGGGTGACATCTCTGTTCTGAAGGGGGGGGGGGTGGGAACCTTCTCTGGGGGTGTCATTTTTGGCTTGGTGGGGGAACTTCCTGGTCTAAGGAGATGAGCAGCTGTGCCCCCCCTTCCCCCCCACCTTTTTCTGTTGCAGGTCCTCACCCTGGTGCAATGGAAGGATGGGGGTGATGTGTTGGGGGACCCCCAGCCCCATGGGGCTGTAGACACAGCAAGGGGGGGTAAAGGGGGGGCAACCCTGCCTTGCTTGAGGCATGGCGGGGGGGGATCCCCATCCTGGGGAGAGCCCAATGCCTGGAGGATGAGGAAGAGGAGGGCAGGGCGCCAACCCAGGCGGGCATCGTGCTCCTTCACACCCACACTGAGCCCCTGCTTTGGGTGGGGGACACACACACCCACCCCCCCGGTCTTCCTTTACATCCCCCCTAGAGGATTTTGGTGGGGGATGTGGGGTGAGAGCCCCCCCCTGCCCCTCACTCCAACACCTCCTTGCTCCCCCAAAGCCCACTTGGCTCTTTGGATGCCCCCGGGCAGATGCCAGCTGTCCCGTCCGTCCCCCCCCCCTTCAACCCCCGTTATAGTAAGTACTATTTTTTGAATGAGCAGAAGACACCGAAGCGGTTAACGAGGAGAGAAACCCGTTAACGGGAGAAACTCTGGGATTAGGGGGAGGCTGGGATGCTGGACATTTATTTCCCTGCCCTAATTGATCTGCTGCCATTCCCGTCCCCACTCCCCCGGGGGGCCATCCCCTGCCCACCTTTGGGCTTCCACTTGCCCTCGGCCACCCAGTTATACAACACCCCCCCCCTTATTAAATCCCGGCTGAGGGAAAAAAAGGCAGGTTTTCCCAGGAATAATGAGGATTTGGGGCTCTGGAGGTGTCTCCAGCGGGGAGATACACGCTGCCATCTCTACCTTCTCCTCCGGCCGGGTCCAAGTGAGATTTTTTTAGCTTGTCATGTGGCCGATCACATGTTTAGATGTTAATAACCGTGGCCTTAAACGAAGGGAAAGTGGCCGAGGGTGACAGCCTGGACTTTGAGGCCCTTGGGGGCTTGGTTAGCTCTGCCCCATGGATGCTTTATTATTTTTTTGGGGGGGGGGGGGGTGTCTTGTCACCTGTATGTGTGTGTGTGTGTGTGTGTGTCCCCCCTCCCCAAATCAAGCTGGATTTTTGGGGGAGCTGGGGTCTTTCCCCAGAGTCCTGGGGCGGGGGGGGATTTTGTAGGTCTCTCAGGCAGCGGTGAGAACCGTAAATCTCCTGCTAAATCCCGGGCAGCTGCCGGCGTTTAGGTTTGGCCTTGTTCGGGGAAGGTAATGTCAATGCAGCCATTATGATTCAGCTGAGTCCCCGCTGCTCCGGCTTCCACATTCCCGGGAAATCCCATCAGGAATCTTCCCCATCGGAGGCCGAGGGCTTTAAAACCCTACCACATCCACAATCTTCTAATTTTGGGGGGAATTAATCCCTAGCCGTGGTGGGGTGAGGGCTGGTGGCTTCGGTTGGAGCCTCCTCGCTCCGTGCGTCGATGCTCCGGGAGCCACAGAGAATCTGTGGAGGAAAAATGTTTGATTTCCCCTCGAGACACAGATTCCAGCACCTCTAGAAATCTGGGGAGGAATAGCTTTATTATTTTTTTCCCTGGCTGTGATTATTGTTCAAAGGTGGTGACATTGTGTGCGGTTATTAATAATTTAAAACCTGGAGATAAAAGCTAATTTCATTCAATTGGAAATGCCTACAATTAAGTAGGATGTAGAATTTTAACTATATTTAACCTATATATTTACATCTCCAGAGCCCTGCAGAAGTGGTAACTATAATTATGTTTAGTCAGGAGAAATGCAGTATTTCCATTTGCCTCTGTTTTGTGCTTAAACTCGTATGCCGGTACCTTTGTTATTAAAAACTCTTCATTTTGGGGTATGGCAGGAATTGCTTTTTAGTGGCCCCATTCTAGTGGCAAACTGGTGTTAACCGGGATTGTTAATGTTCAAACTGGGTGCTCCCAGGAGAGCGCTCGGGGTGGTTATGCTGGAAATCGGAGTGATTTGTGAGGTCTGATTATCTGCTTTAGCCCCAATTTAAGCTCGAATTAACTGAGGGATCCACATTCTATGAAATACACCATTTTTCGGGCAGGAGGATGCGATTTTGGGCTGGTTTGGGCTGTTGTGGTGCCCCTGGAGCACGTAGGTTGGATGCTGGAGCTCAGGAAGGTTGGGTGCCTTTTTTTGTCCCCCCTTTCCCCATCCTTGTGCCCTGAGAAAATAAACCTGCCGAGCTTTTTCGTGACACAGAAGCGATCCTGCTTTCTTCCATCTCCAGCACATCACGCCTGCGAGGTGTGACGTCCTCGGGGAGGCAAAAAATCCTTTCCAAAGACACGTGAGCATGGTGGAATGGCAGAAGGCAACCCAGCTCCCCGTCTCTGCAGCCCCATCCATGAAAAATCCTTTAAAAAAACCCTGAATATTGGTATTTAGACACCTGGCTGAGCCAGAACAAATAATTTAGAACTATTTTTCTCCATGTGTGTGTTAGTAAAGCGTTGTACCGATGCACATCTGGTGACCGAGGAGCTGGTGCCCTCTTTTTGGCAGCTGTTGTGTGTTTGGGGGTGACGTCCCTTGTCCCCATACGTTTCCATAGTGCCTGGGCTGTGTTTTATGAAACAAAAACCTGGATTTCTGCTTTTCTGTAGACAGGCAGATGGAGTCACTGGGTTATATTCATGGCGGTAAAGCTGGGACCGGTGCTGAGACTGTGTAGCTTAATGTGTCCTGTAAAAAAAACAAAAAAATCCACCCCAAAATAAGGTTTTTTTTCCAAGTTTGTGCTTTGCTGTTTTTTCGTAAGCTTGGGTTTTTTCCAGGTGCATATCTAGTTTGTTTTTTTTCCTGGTTAGAAGATTTAAAGTGTATATTGGGGGGTGTAAGACCCCTGACAACATGCTTTCTTACACATCATTTTATGAAAAATGCGTCGATTTCTTTTTTTACCTTGCTTTTACCAAAAACTACCGCTCCTGAAATGCATTTGGATGGTTGAGCGTTGGGCTTTCTCCCCTTGGGAGCTGCGCAGAATTTTTTATAACCGATCACACCCGTGCAAAAGTCAAAGTAGCTTTGTGGTGGCATGCAAAGCAAGGGAAGGCTTAGCCAAATCTTAAATACAAGGGAAATTGTGGTTGTTAAAAGAAAAATTAGACCTCACCATCACCGAGGTCGCTGTTTGTGTCGTGTTTATGTTCTATGCTGCTTTGGTTGGTTTAGTTTGTTGAGTTTCGTAGCTAATAAGGAAGGCTTGGGGAGGGGAAAAAAAAAAAATAGTAAAAAAGAGTTGCGAAAATGGCTAAAAATGGAGATTAAAGGCCAAGGTGCGTGGCCTCAGACCTCGGGCCTGCCAGAGGAAAAGTGCAAATACCAGCTGAGTCAAGACGCGGCGGTGGGATCTCGAAAAAGCAAGTTGTGTCATCCAACAGCAACTTGTCTGGAGAGAGAGCTCAAGAAGGTCTGGAGTATAGATACCCCATAAGCGTCAGCCCCGTAAGAACTCTCCAAAATACTTGGGAATGGGCTATTTTGCGGGAAAGATCCTTCCTTATTTGTAAATGGGGTGCGCTAAGAAAAAGGGCAGATTTCTGCCTGCACTGTGATTGGGGGGGTTGCAGAATTGGTGCTGATTTTGCCAGATTATGTGGCGTTTAATGCAAAAAATTAATCCGAAGTGGCCGAATGTGCAAACGTTTTAGGGTAACGCAGGCTTTTTGGCTCTAACATGCTTTATGTAGCCCTCATCTGCCCCCAAAAGAGCTGGTTATACCCTTTTTTTTAGCCTAAGAAACTTCCCAGAACCCGGTTTCTTTATAGCCTGGAGCAGAGAAGCTCTGCTGCCGTGTGAATTAACAGAAATGCCACTGCTGGTGGCAAAACCTGAACCCCAGCCCTGGCCTTGGCTACTAAAACCTGTTTAGAAATCTGCGATAAGGCGTCAGGGAAAGCAAATTGGGCTGTATTTTTATTTATTTCCCCCGAGAATAACACCAGATGCTGGAGGTGGGACGGAGAAGGAGAGAAGGTCGTGTCCCTCCGGAGCCCCCCCGTCTTTAATATGATTTTTCTTCTTTCAGCCTGGGGAAGGTCAATCCCATTCCCCCCTTTTCCAAGGCTGCAGTTAGAGCAAATGAAGCCCCCATTAGCCCGGTACAGTGGCAAAATAGTTTTGGTTTTGGGTTTTTTTTTTTTCATTTAATAATGGAAGGGCAGAGTTGAGAGGGATCTCTCTCCTCTCTGTGATGGTGTTGGTGCTCCTTGGGTTGCACGGGCAGGAGAAGGCTGTTCTTTCGGAAGTAGGGCAGGGTGCTGGCTTAAAATAGCACTAAAACGCCGGGAGCTGTGATGAAAGGAGCTATTTAGGTAAATCCTGGGGTCTCGGTGGGGGCAGAGCCGCCTGCTAATCTAAAGATACTCCTCGGAGACCTATATTTGTCCGGGATCCTTCCCGACTTGGCTGGTTTTCCAGGTGTTCCCTGTTGGATCCTCTGCCGCTTGCGTTGGGATGGTGGGTGTGTTTTACTAGACCTACAGCGCGTTAATGTCTTGGATGCTAATGGAATTAGACATCGTTAAGCAGCGGGAGCGAGGAAACAGGCTACGTAAAGGCATCAGCATTATCCTATAATGCAAGACTTGGCTCCGAACGGTTCTCAGAGGACGGTCTGCGAGGCTCGGGGCACCCAGGAGGCATATGCTGATGGCATTTGGGAGCCAGGTCAAGTGTAGTGGGAAAAGCCTTCAGGGCAGGGAGAAGGAGGGATGGGGAGCAGCTCTGCATCCCTGGTTGGGATGGCGTGGGTCAGAGGTGGAAGATGAAGGGTGAGCCCTCAAAATTGGTCAGAAGAGGAAATCTCAGTGCAGCTGGGAGGGAGGAGGAAAGTCAGGGCTTCACTCAGGCTTCAGACCTCCAGTCTCCAATGGAAAACCTCGCTGCTGTCTCTCACTGCAGCATCTCCAGCTCCCAAGCCTTAATAGGATCTGGCTGTGTTTCCTTTAGGAGCAGAGGTGGATGTGAGCGTGTTGAGTAACACCACCTCCTCCAGCTGGGAGCCTGGATCTGCTGCCGGTGGGAGCTCTCCAGAAACCTGCATCCATCTCCTGGTTTCCTAGTGCTTCCCCCCTTCAGTGAATACCTTTGCCGTGGTGGTGGCCATAAGACGTGATTTAAAACACTTTCCCTGCTCTGAGATGGATCTGGTGAGAGTGTGCAAGGGTCTACTGTGTCCAGCTCTGGGGCCACCAACATCAGAAGGACGTGGAGCTGTTGGAGCAGGGCCAGAGGAGGCCCCGAAGATGCTGGGAGGGCTGGAGCCCCTCTGCTGGGAGCGGGGGCTGAGAGAGTTGGGGGGGTTCAGGTGGAGAGCCTGGAGAAGGCTCCAAGGAGACCTCAGAGCCCCTTTCAGTCCCTCCAGGGGCTCCAAAAAAGCTGGGGAGGGACTCTTGATGAGGGAGGGGAGCCCTAGGAGGGCTCCCAGTAAGAGCTGGGATCTTACTGGGAGCCAGTAAGAGTCTTCAATTCCATAGCCTTCTGTTCCATAGAAAACATTCCCTTTTATCAGTTACTGAGCTCCAGCGAATGTGGTAAAATGGCTTCTCAAACAGCACTGAGAACATTATCCCAAAAGTGATGTTTCAGATACATATCTCAAAGGTTTCCCAGAGGAAGACCCCAAACAGAAGCTCAGAGGACTGGTTTTGCTGGTTCACTGATAACCGGGGGGGTGCTCCTGTCATCAAGCTCCATCCCTGGCATGGGGAGGGCTGTGAAGCTGCTCTGGAAGCATTGCTAGAAACTATTTATCCCCTTTTTTGGGGGCTACTTGCTCTTTGGCTTGCAAGAAAACTGCTGTGGCTGATGTGCAGTGTGGCCGCCGGGAAGATTTTAATTAGTTTGCGTGTTCCCTTCAGACCGTCCGCACCTCTCCGTGGTTAGAAGGTGATGGGTGGGTATAAATGTCAAATATTGGAGTAAGCACATCATGAAAATGGTTTTCCCATAGCTATTTTTCTCCTGTGCCAATGGAGCTCGGGTGGAAGCATGAAGGCGTGAGATAGGAATTGACACCCAGACCCCTGTTGTTTTTGTATTGGCCCCTTTTTTTTTTTTCTTATTTTTTTTTTTTTTTTTTTTTGTGCTGCAGTGGCAATCTCAAGTCCTCAAATTCTCTTTTATCGATGGTGACTGCCTTTTCCTGGCTACGATGGAACAGGCTGGGGCTCTGCCTGCTCCCACCACCCGGCGCTTGGGATCCAAACCGAGCGGGTTTGGGTGTTATTTCCTTCAGATTTCCCACGTGGAGCTGCCGATTCCTGCCTCCCGACGTCGTCCCCGGTGATATCTTCCAAGTACGCGATGTACAAAATCACGTCTGCTTTAAAAGTAGCTTTAAAATGGGAGCCACCCCCCCGTCCCCTGCCGCTGCTGGGGTCAGATTTACAATTCCCCAGCAGGTGGGGAGAGGGGGGGTGGGATTTGCCTTTGGCACAAAGCCCCCACTGTTCTTGTATTAATGATCTATTAGTGGCCGCGCTGGCAGCTCCCTAACCTTGCGAAACAGGTGGAGAATTTCCCTGCCTGCTGACATCTAGGAATCCCCTCCTGTCTCCTTTGGTTTTTAAAGTGGCTGCAGCTGTTTTTCCTGTAAACCTCGGCTTTCTTCTTTTTCCTTTTTTTTTTTTTTTTTTTTTTCACTCAAGCTTAGCCAGGAACCCCCTTGAGTTGGCCAAGAAACCATCCCACCACGGACCTCTTGAGAGGAAGGTGCCAGGTTTGCTGTATGTAATATAATAGGTGTATTTTTAACTGCTTGAGGGTCTCAAAAGAGGTGGTTTTTTTTTGCCAGGCTGGCATTGAGGGCTTATGTGCTCTCCTTGAGGGTAGCCAGTGAGTTGGCACTCGGTGATGTAAGGAGTCCGTGTCCCTGGCAGAGGACTTGGCTCTGGACAGATTGTCTCAATGACAATCCCAAGCAAATCCGTATCAGCGCCGGTCATTAGGAGAGGGGACCTACACATGGCAACGCCGGCGCTGGAAACTTGATGGACCTTACAAACAAGTACCATCTTATCGTTTGTGTTGCTCCTAAGGAGGCCAAGGAAATTTGGTGGCCACCAAGGGTGTATTTGAGCCTGTTTCTGATCACTTTGGCAAGAGCGGGACGGGTACCACAGTGAGGACACCCTGGGCTGCATCCGCAGAAGCGTGGCCAGCAGGGCCGGGGGGGGAGGATTCTGCCCCTCTGCTCTGCTTTGGGGAGACCCCCCCCACCCAGGGCTGCCTACAGCTCTGGGGCCACCAACATCAGAAGGACATGGACCCGTTGGAGGGCTGGAACCCTTCTGCTGGGACGGGGGGACTGAGAGACTTGGGAGGGTTCAGCCTGGAGAAGAGAAGGCTCCGGGGAGACCTCAGAGCCCCTTCCAGTCCCTAAAGAAGGGGGACTCCAGGAAAGCTGGGGAGGGACTCTGGATGAAGGAGGGGAGCCCTAGGAGGAGGGGGAAGGGTTTGAGGCTGAAAGAGGGGAGATGGAGCTGAGATGTGGGGAAGAAGTTCTTTGGTGTGAGGGTGGTGAGAGCCTGGCCCAGGTTGCCCCAAGAAGCTGTGGCTGCCCCATCCCTGGAGGGGTTGAAGGTCAGGTTGGAGGGGGCTTGGAGCAACCTGGTGTGGTGGGAGGTGTTGGAACAAGATGGTCTTTAAGATCCCTTCCAACCCAAACCATTCAATGGTTCCATGGTTTGGATCTCCACTGAGGTTCAACTTTGGTTTTGATGCAGGAACCCTAGTGTGAAGAGGCGGTTGCCACAGGGAAAGCTTTGTGGCCACTCCCCTGGCTGAGAGCTGGGCAGCTGATGGGCACTGACAGCCTTAAGTCGCCTCTGTTCTAATTAAATACTCCTGGTTTTAATCTCACCCACCTCCTTAGGAGCGTGGAGAGGCAGCAGGGTGCCAGCTCCACCTCATGGGTTGGTAGCCCAGCAAGTGGCCACTGGAGCTGGCTCTGGGCTGGCCAGTGGTGTAAACCTTGGCATGGAGTTCTGCCGGTGATCCCTCCTTGAGTAGCCACAGTTTACTTTGGCAAAAACACCTTTTTTTTTTTTTTTTTTCCCCTGGGCTGATAACATTATTTACTGTCCATGCTAGATGTTTTGCCAGCAAAAGAACAATTTAACCATAATTACCTTCTATCCCGATTAAAGTTTTTAGTAGTCCATGAGCACAGTTTGGTTAGCCAGAAGGTTTTAGAGGCTGTGGGGCTTCCGAAAATGCACAGAGGGACTTGGATTTAGGTGGCTTTTATGATTTATTTTTTTAACCTCTTGGCATTGCACTCTGTGTTTCCGTGGGTCCGGGGTTGTGCTCGCTTGGCGCACGTTCTGTTTGTGTTAGCCTTTGGATGCTCGGGACTGGCACACTTGGGGTTTTTTTGGGAATTAAACACACCTGGCTTCTGCGCAGCCCACATGTGCCAGATTCTAATAGCCAAGAGTCAACATGGCCTCAAAATTTGGGTGTTACTCCTCGAATGACTGACAGGGAGTTGATAAGGAAAAGGCAGATTTGGTGATGGGAACTGTTGAGTTGATTTAGTCTTTCTCGGTTTCGCTCGACTCCCGGTATCGTGATGACTGTGTCTCTCTTTCCCCCTTCGAAGAAATCATTCGGCTTCATAGAATTTGATGTACAATGCAGATATTTTTAGGGTTATTGTGAGGAGTTATTCCGGTTGTCCTACAAAAAGGAATCTGGCTCAAGGTAAAGAGCAGAGCCAGCTCTCTGGACCAGTTGCGCACTGGGAGGGGGTTTTATTCAGGTGTTTGGTTTTTTTTGGATAAAACTGGGGCATTATGAACTGCTTTTAATGCTTCTCTGTATTTGAAGGAGCTGTAAATTCCTATTTAGTAGGAATTTACAGTTGCAAAATGGATGAGAAAGGTCCCCAAAGATATTTTCTGGTGATGGGGTGTGTGATGGGTTTGATTGATGCTCAAGGCAGGGCTGGATCCTCCTGCCGTTCTTCTGGGGAGGGGAGAATCAAAATTTTTTAACTCTATTTTTGGAGTGAGCGGAGCCTCTGAAACCTAGGGTCCCTTGTTCTTAATGAAAAGGAAGATTGCTGCCCTTGGAAGAGTGGAAAGCACATGCAGAAGTTTGGAGGAGGACGGGCAAAAATGGTGATAACAATCATGTCTGGCCCTCACGTTTCTGCAAAGAAGTTGTTTGCTTCACTTGGTGACTCTTCTGAGACATTAATGCTATTTATATTAGCACAAAAGGGAAAAATTACTTATTTTCTCAGGCGGTAGGAAGCTGGAGGAGCAATATCTTTGCTCCAGTTGGTGATGGCTGTTTCCCCATCGCTTCGGTGGCTGGAGAGAGCGGCAGTTCTGAGGGTCAGGGCACCTGTGCCAGCACAGACTGAAAAATGACACAGATGATTTGTCGGGGCTTGGGCCGGGCTTTGAAAAATCTGGTATCAAGCACACATCTGGGATTTTGCAGACTCTCACGTAAATTTGCCCTCGGACTCACCAGGGGAGAGAAAATCTCATGCAAAACCAGCGTTGGGATTCTTAAAGCAAAAGCATCTTGGCATTTTACGACCAGAAATTTGTATCGATTATGATGTTTAAAAAATAAAAGATCATTCCGTTGAAATTTAACAAATATTAGAACGAACAGCAGGTTTGAATTTGACTGTGGCTGCTGAGGATCGACCCCTCCTTCCTTTTGATCCGGACCCCCTCGTGGAGAAGCTCTGAAGCAGGTTGGGGGGAGCGTTGCCGTAGGTAACGACCGCATCCATCACTGGGTTTGTTCCCGTTAATGACTGCGAAAGCTCTGCACGAACCCCAGACTTCAGCTTTCTGAAATTTCGAGCACAAAATGGCATTTCTGTTGCCTTTTTTTTTTTTTAAATTTTTTTTTTGGTTGCTGAACTCCTCCAGGTTATGGCTGCCTTTGAGCTCCCGGCTCAACTTTGAAGAGCCCGATGTAGGTTAGGTGTGAATGGGAACAGGAATGGGATAAAAATAACAATGGGCTATTTGGAAATTAGGGGGAAAAAAAACCCAGCCCTGACCCATTTGCTCACACTCAACACAGGAGGCAGCTTTCTCTTCACCTTTTAAAGGGAGAAGGGATGGTTCCCATGTGGACTTTTCGCTGTGGATGGTTCTACCTTGGACAGACAGATCTCTCCTGTGGCAGACAGATGGATGGACGGCTGTCTCATCACACCCGGAGCTGATTGTCAGGCAAATAATTCAGATTCCTTCCAGCACAGGTGGAGAGAGGCTGCAGTAATTGGAAATACTAAGAAAAGACAGCTTTTTCTTGTGCTTAGTTTTGTCTGAGCTCTACTGGCTGCTCCAGAATACCCAAAATGTACTTTTTTTTTTCCTCCCTGAAGTGCATCTGTAACCATCTGTTCAACACTCTATCTGTAACATCATTTATTTGATGAGGAGCAAGCAGGGAAGGGGGTTATCACATTCAGTGCCCTTCAGATTCCTTCCCAGATGGCTCCGGAGTTGCAGAAAAATCTCCCTCTACTTTATTATCGGGCATATTTAGTCCTGGATGATTTTTTTTGGCCTCGAATCCCCACGTGCCGGGGAATAAACCGAGTTTTGCTGTAGCTGCCACTTTAGGCAAACGGCACTTGCTCCTTTTTCAGTAATGAATCTGGGCTTTGTTGCTCTGTGCAGTCATCCGAGGGACTCTTGAATATATAAACAATAATTTGAGGATCACTTTGTTTGCTCTTCCGTGGTACTGGCTCCTTCTGGAGGTGTGCATCGGTCAGCCCTGCTCCGTCTGCTGTTGCCGCCCTCCAAAGAGGACCTTTCCTTCCATTCTGCTGCTTTTTTTTTAATGAAGATACACGATATATGACATGATCCAACTTAATCCATGCTGGAAGAGCTGTGATGAAGCTTAATTACGGATGTAGGAATAGAGCTCAGGTTCTTCTCCCGGAGGAATAAAGTCTTTTTTGCATCAAGGGCTATGATGCTCTGGTTTTGTAGAGTTGGTGGTAGAGAAGCAGGTTTTTAATCAAAATCTCCTGTTTTTAACTATCCATACCCTCTTGGAGGGCTGCAAATACCTGCTCGGTCCGGGCCCTGCAAATAAAATCTGCCTTAATTTTGTAGTAAACAGAATTTTGCCCCATAGTTTAGCAAAGACATCGTGGTTCTCATGCTTTTACCGGATTCCCCCAAGCACAGCTGACCATTAAATCCATTTTACATGTCAAAAGTTCACTTAATTCATGTCCGTTTGGCATTCAGCGTAGGGCCTGGTGGGGGAGTGGGAATTTTAGGCTTTTCTCAGGAGCAGTCTGGGGTGTGTTTTGATTCCTTTGCAAAATTATAAGTCCCAGACATAAAGATTTCACTTCTTAAACTAAACTGGGTGCAACGTGTGGTTTTTTTTATCCAAAGGAAGATCACAGCACTTGCTGCTCGCGATGTTGTGAATGTTTTATTCTTAATTTTCATTAATTATTGTCCACGGAAGGAGCTGGCTCTGAGGACGAGCTTAGCATGCTGCCTCTTCGTGCTATTTATGCCGTCTGTCACTTGCCACGGGGTAGCTTTTTTTGCAAGATAAGAAGTTATTTCCCCATTTTGCAGGAAGGCAACAAGAATCTTCCACCCTTCTCGGAGTACTGGGGGTGTGAGATTTCAGGTCAGCTTTTTGTCTGTGCGCCCCAAATTCCCTTCTCACCCTCTTCCCCTCCCATTCCTACAGAAGTGAGTGTTAATATGGATAAAACTTGGCTCTTTATTTTAAAAAGAAAAAGGTAGATATTTGTGCATCAGATCACCGCTTGCACAGAGTGGACTAAAGCCCTTACACAAGTTCTGCTGGCTAAAGGGATTATGTGCTTTGATAACGCTAATTACTTAAGTACTCGTCCTCATCCCCTGCTGTGTGGGGGAGAGGGACATCGCTGGGTTTCGGGCAGGATTTTTATCCCCATGAAGCTTCCAAAGTTCTCGATGGCTCTGGGTGCACCACGAGATGAGTGTCTCCTCCGGAACTGAGACATATTTTTGGGGGGTGAGTTAGCAGAAAGCAGGGAGATTAGAAAATTGATGATGTGCTGTAATCCCTTGTCTGGCGTGAGGTCTCTGCTCTGTTTCTGCATCCCCAGGATGGTGCTGGTCCCTCCGGCATCTCCGGAGGGGGATTTTTCTCCCCCAGGCTGGCTGCAGCTGGGCTGGCAGAGGCACAGCAGAGGAGAAGCCGGTTCCTTATCGTGCCCAGGCTCCTTGTGGGAGTGGAGCCGTGCGAAGCCAGCGAGGGAACTTACATAAAAGTTCTTGGCTGCTCACATTGGCGTAGCCTCATATTTTATCTTGCATAACTCGGCTCGCTAAGGGCTACCAAGAAAAGGCAAAGCAGACCATGCCAGGAGCTTTTCATGGATCCTTTCCTTGTGGGACGGGCGGTACTGCTCTTGTGGTCGCATCCATCTCCATAAACTCTCTGTCCTGGCTTCTGGGGGCTTTTGGCTCCGGAGTTGGTGGCCATCTGTGAAGGCTTGGGATGATGGGGAGCTGAATGATTCCTATTTCTCTCTTCTCTTCCTTATAAATCCTTTGACCTTCAAGAGCTTTCTTGGAGTCAGATGGCAGATGCTAGGACAAGTGCCCAGTTTGGAAAAGTACTTAAAAATCATTTTCCAAGTCACTTAAAGGCAAGGAGTCCCAAAGCCTTCGTTGCCCCTTGTCCATGTTTCCACCCGACTCCTCTTGGCCTCCTTCATTCCAGATGAACCTATTTTATGTCCGACCCACAGCTTCCTTCTGCTGGGCAAACACTGCAGTCATTCCAGGCGGGGAAAAAAATATATGAAATTCTGCAAAATGTCGAGTTTTTCATCAGTAACCAGAGGGGTCACTTCTTTATTTTCTTTTGCCTGTAGAAATGAGCCAATATCTACAGTAAAAAAAAAAACCACCCTGTTGTCCAGCCTGTGTTGGCATAAGCAGGGGTCTTGCTTAAACCTCTTTAATTAGTGGCTCCGTGGGGAAAGCGCTGCGTGTGCCCTGGACCGTTGAAGGCATGTGGGGCTGGGCCACTTAGATTGTACCCAGTGGAGCCAGACTTCCAAAAGCCACCGATGAAAGAGGGGCCACCTTATTGCAGGCACCATCTCCCCTTTCATTAGAGCCCGCCCTTGTTCTCCTCTGTCCTACATTTCGAGTTATTTGAAAATTAGATGTTCGCCTCCAAAGAATCTCTTGTGCTGCCTTCTCTGCTTTTCCTCTCTGCCCCCTGGGTTTCCCAGCGAAATAACTGCTCTATTTGCATTCCAAAGAGACGGGTTGCATTCCCCTTAGTCTCTCTATTATTTGACCACCACTACATTATTTGACCACTGCTATTTGCCTGTTAAATCCAACACGGTTTGGCATTTGGGGTTGTCTTTACTGGGTGGTGGGTAAGGACATCAGCTTCGTTTGCATAGCAGATTTTTTTTTTTTCTTCTTCTTTAGCTGGATTGCATTTAAGTGCCAATCTGTCTTTCACCGCGTGACACGATGGCATCAGAAATGGGAGATGTGGAAGTGATGGGAGATTATCTCGTGAGTGGGTTTCCTTCCACGCGGCGTGTGTTGGAGGTACCGCTTACTCAGGAGCAGGCTGGCACCGGAATCATTTAAACAGCTGTAAAAAGCTCATTTTCCTTCCAGATTTTGGGGTCGGCTGAGGGATGTCCAGGAAGGATCAGGCAGCCTGTCCGTCTTTCCGAGATCTTATGGACAGTGGTGCCTCCAAGACCTTTTCATGGCCTGGTCAGGGTTGAAAGGGAAAGGCTTATTTTCCTTTTAGGATCTGGAAGGAATGTCTGTCTGTCTGTCCAAGGTCTTACGGAGAGTGGTGCCTCCAAGACCTTCTCACGGAATGCTCAGGATATTGGGTTTGGAATATCTCCAGAGAAGGAAACTCCACAACAGGGAGACTCTCAAAGTAAAGAAGTTT
Source organism: Gallinago jamesoni (assembly GCA_025769975.1). Classification (NCBI taxonomy): domain Eukaryota; kingdom Metazoa; phylum Chordata; class Aves; order Charadriiformes; family Scolopacidae; genus Gallinago; species Gallinago jamesoni. Next base: position 3,635,881 of record JAOQGH010000015.1, on the reverse strand, counting down.
CTCATTTTGAAATGGAATTCCCATGTCCCAGTTTGTGCCCATTGCCCCTTGTCTTGTCCCCAGGCACCACTGGGAAGAGTCTGACCCCATCCTCTTGCCTGATGAGCATCGATGAGATCCCCTCTCAGTCTGCTCTTCTCCAGGCAGAGAGCCCCAAGAGATGGATCAAGGAGGTGCTCCAGTCCCTCATCATCCCCATAGCTTCTGCTGGACTCTCTCTAGAGGTTCCCAGTCCTTCTGGAACTGGGGGGTTCAGAACTGGTCCCAGTGCTCCAGGCATGGCCTCCCCAGAGCAGAGCAGAGTTGGAGGATAACCTCCTTGGACCTGCTGGCTACCCCAGGAGACCATTGGCCACCAGGTCACATTGCTGCCTCATGGTTTTGAGGAGGTGTCCCCAGGGCCAGGAGGGTACCTGCACTAGGGGAAGAGGGTTTTTTGGGGGTTCTCTATGTGCCACCAGAGCCTGTGGCACCCCAAGGAACCCACCCCAGCATCACTCCCTCCACAGGGTTTGGCCATGATGGCTTCACTCCTGCTCCGTTCTGGGGGTGTTGAAAGGGCTGAAACCAGAAGGTTGAGGAGATGCTGGTTCATTTGAGATATTTTGAGGAGGAATCAGACTTTGGAAACCGAAAGGATTCCTGTGATAAGATACGTGGGGTGTGGGAGCCACGGCAGCCGGGCCACACTTTTGGGGCTGTTTGACAGGATTTTACTTGCCATTTTTTCCCAAACATCCAGGCCTCCTTCCTGGAATTAATTTTAAACCAAGACACTTGAAATATTATGCAGGGGTTGTGTGTTCTCCAACTTCTTAAAATGTGCCAGGCCCAGTAGATGAGGAAGTGGGATGGTCCTCAATTGTGATTATTATTTTTGTTTCGTATTTTATTTCATTTCCTTTGTGCTAGAGCTCACCTTCCCACAAATAATACAATGGCTGGGCATGAAAATAATAATAATAATAATAATGGCTTTTGATGGGGTGGTTTTCTATTTAGATTTAAATAGAATGTGTTGCAAATAGATGAAGCCTTAATTTGCCTTAAATGTTGGATTCCATCAGGTTTTACCAATTACTGAGCTTGGGGTGAAGCTTTTTTTGATGTCCCGAGAGGTGTGAGGCTGTTGCCTGCTGAAAGCAGGGTTTGTGCTGTTTCCTGAGAAGCCAGAATTATACATCTTGGTGGTCCTCCTACCTTCAGTCGCCAGTTCCTGGGAACTGGTGGGCTTTTTCTCCTGGTTTTGCTGATATTTGCATGCGGCCCCGTTTTAGCGCAACCTGACGAGGACAACTCCCCCCCACCGAACGAGGAGACGGCTCCGCTGCCCGCGGATTTCTGCGGGTACATATGGCGTTTTGTCTGCATAGGGTGATTTTTTAAAACATGCTGAGGGGTGGGTTCACTTGCTCTGGCAGCACAGCTTTGCTTCTTTCAGTATTTAAAAGCATAATTTCAGTGAAAGTACATTTTCTGAGTGTACGTCTTGAGGCTTGGAACGAAAGCCTCCTGCTGAAAAGGCTGTAATTCTTTTTTTTCCTTTTTTTTTTTTTTTTTTACCCCCAAAAGAAAGAAAAAACCAGAAAAGAGACATGTTGCTAACTTCTTCACTTCCATTTCCAGCTGTCCCATTTCCTCCCACGCAGCGGCTCACTCTGAAGGAGGTGTTTGAGGATGGGAAGCCGAGGCTTGACGTCTTGAAGAGCCACTTGGTAAAGGAAGGGCGGTTGGAAGAGGACGCGGCGCTGAAGATCATCAATGATGGGGCTGCCATCCTTCGGCACGAGAAAACCATGATTGAAGTGGAAGCTCCCATCACAGGTCAGAGAAGTTTCTCCAGCTGGAATCCTAAATCAGGATCGTGTAGGAAATGAGAGAACACCAAAAGGCTGTGCCACCATCCAGCGAGACCTGGACAGGCTGGAGAGCTGGGCA
>JAOQGH010000015.1:3561094-3571795 GCA_025769975.1 Gallinago jamesoni | reverse complement strand
CCCCCCCTCCCCAGGGATGGGATGGCAGGGCAGCCAGGGGAATTGCTCCCTCCTCCCACCCCCCCACCCCACCCCCCCCCAGTAGAACCCAGTGTCTAACCAGTAAGCAATCATCTGGGGGGCCAGCAAGCATCGCCAGCCGAGTCCCTTGTGCTTCATCAACGAGATCCCACAGGCATTGAGCCCCCAGTGCTTTTCTACCATCAAAATAGGGGTGAAAACCATCACTGCTTCTATGGGGTGGGTGCTGGGGGGGCAGGATACACCCCAGACCCACGGGCATTAACAAGACCCCATAGACACTGAACCCCCAGCGCTTTTCTCCCATCAAAACAGGGGTGTAAAACCACCAACACCTCTATGGGGTGGTGTTGGGGGGCAGGATGCACCCCAGACCCATGGGCATCAACGAGATCCCACAGGCATTGAGCCCCCGGTGCTTTTCTACCATCAAAATAGGGGTGAAAACCATCACTGCTTCTATGGGGTGGGTGCTGGGTGGGTGGGATGCATCCCAGACCCATGGGCATCAACGAGATCCCACTGGCATTGAACCCCCAGTGCTTTCTTCCCATCAAAATGGGTGAAAACCATCACCACCTCTATGGGGTGGGTGCTGGGGGGGCAGGATACACCCCAGACCCACAGGCATTAACAAGACCCCATAGATATTGAACCTTCAGTGCTTTTCTCCCATCAAAACAGGGGTGTAAAACCACCAACACCTCTATGGGGTGGTGTTGGGGGGCAGGATGCACCCCAGACCCATGGGCATCAACGAGATCCCACAGGCATTGAGCCCCCGGTGCTTTTCTACCATCAAAATAGGGGTGAAAACCATCACTGCTTCTATGGGGTGGGTGCTGGGTGGGTGGGATGCATCCCAGACCCATGGGCATCAACGAGATCCCACTGGCATTGAACCCCCAGTGCTTTCTTCCCATCAAAATGGGTGAAAACCATCACTGCTTCTATGGGGTGGGTGCTGGGGGGGCAGGATACACCCCAAACCCACGGGCATCAACAAGATCCCACCAGCATTGAGCCCCCAGTGCTTTTCTACCATCAAAATAGGGGTGAAAACCATCACTGCTTCTACAGGGTGGGTGCTGGGGGGGGGGGATGCACCCCAGACCCACGGGCATTAACAAGACCCCATAGACACTGAACCCCCAGTGCTTTTCTCCCATCAAAACAGGGGTGTAAACCCACCAACACCTCTATGGGGTGGTGTTGGGGGGCAGGATGTACCTCAGACCCACGGGCATTGACATCCCCGGTTGTGGGGGGGCACAACCCCGTGCCTGCGGCTCAGTACTTTTCCAGCTATGGATACCATACGCTCCGGCCCCCATCCCATCAAATCCCATCCCCAACTCGCCTTTGAGCCCGAGCCAAGGGCCCCGGGTCCACCTGTCTCGAACTAATTCTGTTTGGGGACACGGTGTTCTCCCCATTTTCTATAGATCGCCTTCACAATGCCCCAGCCGGGTGGCAGCAGGTCGGTGTTTATCTCAGCCCTACACAAAAACACCATTCCCTGCCAGGGCTGGACTCACCCTACCGACACCCCTGCCCCACAAATCCCCTTATTTTCCCCCCCCCCACACCTTTCATTAAAAAAGAAAAAAAACGAGGGGTATCACGTTTTCTTGCTGGGAAATAAAGCGCGAAGAGGGAAGGAAGTTGTTTTTCACGCGCTCGGGGCGGCCACGGAGCTCCAAATGTGTGTCCCCCCCCCCCCTTTTTATCTCCGTGTGGCCACTTCAAAGTCCCCCCCCCAAGGCAGGGAAATATTTGCCTCTCTTGGCTTGGCCCGTGCCCGTGGGTGGAACACAAGCATTTGGTGTTGGATGTTACAGCCCTTGCGAGCTCGGGACATGTCACGCCGCCAGGAGACACCCGGGCAGCGGGGCTGGTGGCCAAGCTGTGCCATGGGAACCCAGTCTCCCGGCCAAAAAAGGTCTGGGGAGGGTCTCCTTGGGTCAACCCCCCCCCATCAAGCTGCTGGTTTGAAGATGTGTGTGTGTGGTGGGGGGGTGGTGGTGTCCTTCCCTTCGCTTGTTCCCTCGTCACGCTGGCCGGTGCCACTTGTCTCACTTTAAACCCTCCCCAGGGGTAAAAAAAAAAAATAAATAAAAGGGAAAATGATATTATTTTGCACCCCGGGGCTGCCCTTGGATGGTGGGTTTGACCCAGGGAAAAGCAACCCTGGAGTCACAGCCCCTGGTACCCAAGGGCAGGGCTGACCCCAGCATCCCGGTCCCCTCCGTCCCTTTCCTTGTGGGATACACGCTGGAGCCCCGTCGTCCAACCACCCCTCCCATCAAAAAAAGCTGAAAATCCAGATTTCACCTGGAGAAGGTGACGCTGAATAAACCCAACGAGGCACAGAGGGAAGAGAGAACCCGGGAAGCAGCGGGGGGATGATGGATGGGGCCCCGTTCCCACGCCTCCCATCGCCTGGCATGTCGGGATGGGGATGCTGCTGGGATCACCGTGGCAGCCCCCCCCCTTTCCCACCCCCGGCTGCCTCCCCCTGCCCAGGTGAGCATCCGTGGGGGTGAGTCAGGGCTCCTGGGTCCTATTCCTGGCTCGCCACTGACTCATTAAGTCACCTTGGGCAAGCCATTTCCCTTTTCCTTTATTATTCCAGCCACCTGCAATGGGGGAAAACACTTGGAAGAAGTCCTGAATGGGATGGGGGCGGGGGGGGGAACACCCTGGGCACAAAGGAGTCATTAGGGGGGGGAATGCCGAGCCGGTGCATCCCTCTCCGGGGGTGGAAGGATGCAGCCAGGGATGGGGAAGAGGGATGCAGCTCCCATCTTAGGTCGGTGGGGGATGTGACAGGCTTGAGCATCCATCTGGGACCAGCTCTTGTCAAAGCTGCCCCTCAGGTTTTAAAAAAAAAAGGTTTTTGTTCACCTTTCCTGAGGAGAGGCGGGGGTGATGGCCAAGGAACAAACCAGAGGATTCCCAAAGAAGAAGAGAGTCGATGGAAGATTGAGGGAAGAAGAGTGGATGGATGGATGGATGGATGGGCTGAGACCAATAGGATGAGGTTCAATAAGGCCAAGTGCCAGGTCCTGCCCTTGGGCCCCACCAACCCCCTGCAGCGCTACAGGCTGGGGGAAGAATGGCTGGAGCTGCCCCATGGAAAAGGACCTGGGGGTGTTGGTTGACTATCATCTCAACAGGAGCCAGCAGTGTGCCCAGGTGGCCAAGGAGGCCACCAGCATACTGGTTTGTATCAGGAACAGTGTGGTGAATAGGACCCAAGAGGTGATCGTCCCCCTGGACTGGGAGCTAGTGAGACCCCACCTCGAGGGCTGTGTCCAGTTTTGGGCCCCCTACCACAAAAAAGACATTGAGGGGCTGGAGTGGGTCCAGAGAAGGGCAACGAACCCCTGGTGAGGGGTCTGGAGCACAAGTCTTAGGCTGAGGGAGCTGGGGGTGTTCAGTCTGAGGAAGAGGAGGCTGAGGGGAGACCTTCTCATGCTTTATAACTACCTGAAGGGGGGGTGTAGAGAGATGGGGGTCAGTCCCAGGAGACAGGACAAGGGGCAATGGCCTCAAGTTGCTCCAGGGGAGGTTCAGATTGGATATTAGGGAACATTTCCTGATGGAGAGGGTTCTCGGGCATTGGAATGGGCTGCCCAGGGAAGTGGTTGAGGCCCCATCCCCGGAGGGGTTCAAAAGCCGGGTTGACATAGTCCTTAGGAATAGGGGTTGGTGATTTTTGTCAGGGTTAGGTTGATGGTTGGACTCGATGATCTCTAAGGTCCCTTCCAACCCAGACAATTCTATGATTTTATTCCAGGGTACCAACGGAGAGCCCCACAAACACCACCCTGATGTTCCCCACTCGCATCTCCCTGTGCTCCCAGCATGTCAAAGAATGAAGGAATCATGGTTGGAAGAGAAGTTTAAGATCATCAAGCCCAACCATCAACCCAGCACTGCCCAAACTAACCCATGTCCCTCTGCCTGACTTTTAAATCCCTCCAGGGATGGCGACTCAACCCCGTCCCTGGGCAACCTGCTCCCACGTTCGACGACCCTTTTTGGTGAAGAAATTTGTCCTAATATCCACCCTAAACCTCCCCTGGTGCAACTTGAGGCCGTTTCCTCTGGTCCCATCACCTGTTCCTGGGGAGAAGAGACATCTCTCCCCCCCGACGAGCCCAGGCAGGAGCCAGCTGGCAGCCGGGAGGCAGCACGAGCCGAACGAGGGGACACGGTGGCCAAGGACAGAGGGGCAGACCTAGAGGGGAGCCAGCGGCTCCCAAACACCCAGACGAGGTTTCAAGGTCTCAGCCCAAATAATTCACCCACAGCCGGTGGCCGGAGGGGGGAGGAAAAAAAAACTGGGGAGAGGAGGGGGGAAAGAGCCAGGGAGATTTTTTTTTCGGTGGATTCGGGGAGTCTGGTTCTTTTGGCCATTGCGGGGGGGTGGAGGGGGGGTGGTTGGAACAGGGAGCCCCCCGCACACCCGATTGCTAAGGGAACAGCCAGAACAGCATCCCCAGCACCCACCCGAGCCGGCACCAGGGCACCATCTGGTAGGTGAATCAGCCTGCAGACAACTCCCTGGCAGCTCTGCAGAGAGCCTTTTTCCTTTCCGCCCCCCCCCCCGCCCCCCCCCTCAACCTCCATACTCCACCTCCCCACCTCAAGTCAGAGGTGAGATGAAAACCCCCGCTCTCTGCACCCCCTTCCAGCCCCTGGCTCGCTCCCAGGAAGCCCCCCTTCCCCCCCAAAAAACCCAAACCACCCTATGTAGGAAAGAAAACCCACAACACGGGGTTTCGCCCACCTCCCGGCCCTGGACCACCCCCTCATCCAAGGCACAAAGATGCCAAAAGTTCCAAACCGGATTAAAACCCCCCATAATTTGCTTTTCCAGCCCAAAGGGAAGGGCGAGAGGAGAAGGAAGGCGGGAGGAGGAGCGGCAGCTCGGCACAGAGGGAAGGTGGAGGATGGAAATCCAAGCAGGCTGTGGTTTCTCTAGGCCACCCCCCCTCTCCTGCAAACCCTCGGTGTGGAGATCCTCCTCCATCGCTGCCCGCACCAACTCCGGGTACCCAGAGCCAGAAAGGAGCCTTAAGGTGAGCCCTGAGCATCTCATCATCTCCAACCCTCAGCTTCAGGAGGACAAACGCCAAGAGACGACGTACCCGGGTGAAGAAAGCCACCGAATGCCGGTGGGAAATGTACACCCAGGGCTCCAGCTGCGTAACGCAGGAGATCTCGGGGGACAGGACATGATGTGGACACCAGGAGTGGCCCCCATACGAGGAAAATCCATATAAACCAAGGAAAACTCCTTTCTACCCATCATCACCGCAGGAACATGGCTCTTCTGCCAGGACAAGGTCCAACCTGGTGTCCCACCACCGCTCCCCGTGCCCTCTCCGTAATTAAATCGATGTTTGGGCAGAGATTGAGTGTTTGGGCAGAGTGTTGAGCTCGAGGAGGTGTCTTGCACTAAGAGGAACTCAGCCCACAAGGTGGGACCCCAGATGCTCAGCAGTGAGGATGCCACCCAAAAGGGCCACCTGGATGACAGGGGACAGCATCTCACCTGCGCCCGGACCAGCGACTCGAAGCTGGGTTTGAAGTAGTCGATGCGGCTGCTGTAAAACTTGGGCATTTCCTCCAGGAGCTGCTTGTTTTTGGCTTCAAAGTCCTCCTTCACCGGCCTCAGCTCTTCACGGGCCTGGGAGAGGAGAGAGGATGAGGAGTCAGACATCTGGGAAAGCGTCCATCCCTTGGGCACATCTGCACAGAGGCCACCCCAGGCCAGCAAAGTGCTCTCCTGTGACCCGAGGACAACCAGTGACCAGCTAACGGAGTCTGGTGGGACCAAATGACCTGCTAATGGAGCTTGGTGGGACCCATGCAATCATCCAGTGCAGCCTGGTGGGACCCAAGTGACCAGCTAATGGAACCTAGTGGGACCTATAGGACCATCCAGTGGAGCCTGGTGGGACCCATGCAACCATCCAACCTGTGATCTGCACAGAGGCCACCCCAAGCCAGCAGAGTGCTCTCCTGTGACCTGAGGACAACCAGTGACTGGCTGATGGAGCCCAGCGGGACCAAATGACCAGCTAATAAAGCCCTCTGGGAGCCAAGTGACCAACTAAGAAGCCTGGTAGGACCCAAGTGACCAGCTAATGGAGCCTGGTGGGACCTGTAAGACCATCCTACAGAGCCTGGTGGGACCCAAGTGACCAGCTAGTAGAGGCTGGTGGGTCCCAAGTGACGAGCTAATGGATCCTGTTGGGACCAAATGACCACCTAATGGAGCTTGATGGGACCCAAGCTCTGACCCTGGGCAAAGCCATGGGACACCTAGAGAACCTGCTGCAGAGATCACGAGCCAGCGGGTCTTCTCTCCTTAGAAGAATCACAGAATCACCTAGGTTGGAAGGGACCTTTTAAGATCATCTAGTTCAACCAATGCAGGGTTGGACTGTCCAAACAAGGACAAAAACCAGCCCCAAAGCTCAGCCAGGCTGGAGAACATCCATCCCTGTCCATGTCCCCTTGGCTCTGCCGTTCCCAAGAGCATCGCCAGAAGATCCTGCCCCCACCCTCCTTCTCGCCCATGACCTTCAGCTCGGCGTGTCCAACTGGCTTCTTTAAACAGAAGCGTGGGGAGAAAGGGAAATGTCTCTGAGCTGGTGTGGAAAAGGGCAGGAGGGGGTGGGCTGTGAAATATTAGACCGCTTCGAGTCTGCCGCTTAATCCCGGTGCCATTCCGACGGGAGGGAAAGTGGGCGAGGGGACAAACCACCCAGCCCAGCCCACCCCAGCCCCGGCGCCGGACCCGCTCCCCGGGACAACGGGATGGGATGGACAAAGCCTCACATCATACCAGGCTTAAGTAGGTTTGAGAGGAAACCCAGCAAATTCATCCTTTGCCACCAAACGAGGAGCCCGGGGTGGAGTTCACCTGGGGCATGGAGCAGGAGAAGACCTTGGGCAACCAGCTCTGGTGGGAGGACCCGAATTGGCGGCTCCATAAAAAAATACCTGGATGAGATTAGGCCGTTTCCCATCAAATCTGTGGATCCCCCCCAAGATCCGGGATCAATTAAGGTTCCTGGGGGCGTTTAAGCTCACGCAGTGGTTCGGTTTAGTTATTTAGTTAAGTTTTTTTTTTGAGGAGGGGAGGGAGCGGAATTAAATCTCACTGAAGTTCATTAAGAGGAAAATAAAAAGCAAAAAAATTAAATAACTAAAACCTGCTTAATCACCAGGACAAAAGCATTCACATTTTTCCAGCCACAGCTCCAGCCACCCAGGCTAAGAGCGCAGTAAGCTGCTTTACTCTTAAATCGGAGGTCCCTTTTGTTAGGGCTATTCTTTAACACAAAACTTAATTTTTGCGGGGAAAGCCACCCGAAAATCCACCGATTTCTTTGACGCCGGGAAAGTCAGCTCTTCCTTCGAGGATCAAGCCCCGCTCTGCGGGAGCGACAGCTCGGAGGAGAAAGGCTGGTGTAGATTTAATTATAAAAAATAAATCGGGATTTTTGCTAAAATTTCAGGGGGGTGGGGGTGGGGGGGGAGAGAAAAAGAATCTGGCGCAGCTTCCTGTTAACCAATTACTGCGATTTTTTCCGAGACGAATTTCGCTAACAGGTGGCAAACATAAAGCCTCCAATCCCTCTCATCTTTCCCCCTTTTTCCCACCCAGCTGCAGAGATTTGGGAGGGGGGGGGAGAGGGGAAAAACCCATCCACATCGGCACCGGCTGCTCCTCCGAGCATCCCCGGCTCCCGCAGCTTTTATTCTGGAAAAACACTCTTTTTTTACTTTTTTTTTTTTTTTCCCCCCTTCGCTGCACACTCAAAATTCACATTTCTGTTCCCAAGCCCGGTGCTTTTACACCCAGAAAAGACACCCTTCCGTGGTGTTTTATTTCGGGGGGGGGGACACGACTCGGCACGGGTGTGAAATCCCAGTGGAGGGACGGAAAAAAGGGCTTTTTCCCGGGATTTTGGGGTGGATACCTGGTGCAGCTTGGCCAGGACGGGGCCCGTCCTCTCCTTCTCCTCGTATTTCTCCACCTTGGACTGGAGGCGCTTGTAATCCTGCAGCGTCTGCTCCCTTCTCTTCACTGCCATGTTCAGGCTGGGGAAAACGCTGCTGAACCTGCTCAAAAAATTAAAAAAAATGGGAAAAGGGGTTTTATTGGGTTTTTTTTTTGGCCTGGGATGCAGCATCCGAGGTAAGCTCCCAGCTAAAAGTTCCCAAATAACTCAGGATGGGGACCAAAAACACCCAGGGGTTTCACCGAAGCTCCTTCCAGACACAAAAGCTTTTATTGCCATTTTCCAGGAGATTGGGAAAAAAAAAAAAAAGCAGGTTTAAGTGATATATCAAGATTTTCAAGGCCTTGCCAGGGCGTTTGAGAGAACTTGTGGGGTTGTTTGTTTTTTTTTAAGGTCCATTCTTTTGAAGGTCAATTCGTGCGTCCAAGGGTGTGTTTCAAAATAATAACAATAATAATAAAAAAAAGCAGCCAATTTTGCAAAGCTTGGTAAAAGATACTTTGCAGGTCCCAACCTGCTTCGGAGTTCTCCTGCCAGCCCTTATGCTTTTCCCATTAGTTCTTTATTTTTAACAGTTCCCCCCCCCACTTTTGCCTCCCCTTCTCTTCCAGCTGCTGTCGCCGAGAACACGGAGAGCAAACTTATCTGGGATGGGGGTCGGGGAGGGGACACAGAAGCTGCCGCAGAAAACTAAGCTGATTTCTCCACCAATTAATAAAAAAAAGGAAAAATAAACAACTTTTTCCCCCCTCCTCCCTCCCGATATAAAATTAGATAATGTGAAATTTCCCCACCAGCGTGTTCGGAAAAGGAATGAGAGGGCGAGGAGTCAAATCGGAAGCCCAGGGGGGGGAAAGAAAAATAAATACAGAGCAAAAATAGATATAAACTGCAGCAATCTGTGCTTTTTTGGGGGCAATTTTGGGGGTTGTTGCACCCAGCGAGGCTTGCCCAGCTCTGTACTCACCCCCCCCTCCCCAGAAGGATTAACAGCAGCCGACAATTAGCCGGGCTACGGGAAGGTTCATGTTATTAAAATGTGTTACAAATTGAGGAAAAATGAAAATCTGAGGGTGAGGGCGAGAGAGAGAATTATTTTTGAACGCGACACGAAGAGGGAAAGCCAGAAAGTGGCGTGTCCCTCTCCTCTCCCAAATCTCAGTAAATCAAATTATACCGGTGGGGACTGGGCTACGGGTTCGTATAAAATGGGTCACAGTATATATTAATTAATCTCCACAAATTATAGGGTCGTGTTTGGGGAGGGGAGGGGAGGGGAGGGGGGAGGGGGAAGAGGAAGGCCAGGAAAAAAGTCGTGAAAAATATGTCTAAACAGCCTGGTGAGGATTTTCGCTTCTGAGAGGGAAGCGCTCTCTTTAAATTAAAGAAAAAAAAAAATAAAAGAAAAGAAAATCCAGGCCGGGGGAAAAAAATTTAGGGAAAAGCACAAATGGCACTTTATGACTAATTTGCTTTAGGTGTAATCAAAACTGGGGTTAATATGGAGGCACCCGGCTTCAAACCAACGCATGGGCACCCGCCACAGCCAGGGCTTATAAATAAAAATAAAATGATGAAATGTATTTTTAAATAAAAATATTATATTTTTAATTTAAAAATGAAATAATAATCTCATTTTCTGACGTGCTGTGCTCACCCCGGAGGGTGTTAATGTGCCGGACCCAGGGGGGTGGTGGGGGGTTTACCAGTTTGTGAAGGGGAAACGCTGGAATTAAAGCATTTATAGCCAAGTTATTTGTTTTTAAGCATTCCCCCCCCCCCCCCGGAGATGATGAACTGGGGACACGTGGCTGGGGACAACCAGGGCTGGTCCCCGCGGGGTCGATATTTTCCTTCCAACTGGGAACTATTGCCAGATGTGGCACCACGAGGGACCTGTGAAAGCCATCGGTGTCACCCTGCTGCCCGGTGTCACCCCGCTGCCCGGTGTCACCCCGCCATCCGGCATCACCCGGCCGGCCCAGCTGCCCTGACATGGCTTTTTATGGTCTCCCTCCCACTCCGCTCCCCTATTATATTTAAATACCCTGGTGGCACCCAGCTCCCCGCAGGGACCCACCGGCTGCTCAAATCCCTCCTCCTTCCCCCAAAAAGAGAGGGGTCGGGGAATAGGGATGGGCAGAAGGGGGTACCCAAGTTTGGGGGGGGCTGTGTGTGTGTGTGTCTCCTTGACAGACTGCCCTTGGAAGGATCCCATCAGGGCTCCATTTTGGTGACATCCCTGACCCGGTCCCGGTTGGAGCGACAGGAGACTAATTCCTCTTCTAAAGCACTTTTTCAAAGACTCTGGTGTGTCCGAACCGGGTGAAAATAATTTACTTTACAGCCAGCTCTGGGGTGTGGAGGTTCAAAATCTCCAGGTTTTCAGGTGCGGGGATGAGGAGGAGCAAAACCAGGACACTCGCCCCAAACTGCCAATGGGTCATTTCACACCATGAAGGTCACGTTTATAGAATCATAGAATCATGGAATGGTTTGGGTTGGAAGGGACCTTAAAGACCATCCAGTTCCAAACCCTTTCCCTGGGCAGGGACACCTCCCACCACACCAGGTGGCTCCAAGCCCCCTCCAACCTGACCTTCAACCCCTCCAGGGATGGGGCAGCCACAGC
>JAOQGH010000015.1:3515835-3534750 GCA_025769975.1 Gallinago jamesoni | reverse complement strand
CTGTGGGACCTGCTGTGGGTGGCCCTGCTGTGGGTGGGGGTTGGAGGAGATGATCTCCAGAGGTCCCTTCCCACCCCGTATCATTCTGTGATTCTGTAAATACAAGCAATGCCACGTGATGGGAGAAAGTCCTTGCCAGGAAGGGACTCGCCATCCACCCAGCCAAAGCAAAACCAAGATTATCCACCAACCCAGTCCCCTCCTGCCCATCTTCACCGCTGTTTTCAAACCAACGGTGTAATTAAGCCACCGGTAATCAACCGGGGCTGCAACCCTGTCCCTACCTCCTGAGCGGCTCCAGGAGCACAGGCCAACCTGAGTCACCAGGTTTAAATTTAAATTTTATTTTTTTTTATTTTATTTTTTTTTTCTGGAGAACTTCCTGTTTATGGTTCTTCGGTGGGACCGATATAATTTTAGGTTGTTAACCCTTTCCAGCTCCTGTAGTCGGCCCGGCAGCCGTGAATCACACTTCTTTTATAAACAAACAATCCCCTGGTATATAATTACCCTGTCAATAACCAGGCGTGTGGTGCCTTACAGGAAGAAAGCATAAAAAAAAAAATAAGGGTTTTTGTCTTTGTGTTTTCTTACAAATATAAACTAAAATGAGGCACATCCCTCTCTCTCTCTCGCAGGCACAGGCTGTCCCGTCCGCAGCCAGGTGCCGTCACTGGATGTTTTTGGAAGTGATGGCATCAACCTATTGCCGTGGAAAGAAAAGAAAAAGATGTGTTTTTTACTCAGGGGAGTGAGTTACCCCAAGAAAAACCACCTTGCCCAACTAGCCATGGTGGCTACTGGGCAACATCTGGCACCGCGGGGGCAAAACCAGGGTTCAGGCTGGAGTTAGGCTGGTTCTTAGGGGGTCAGCACAATTAAATGGGTGATTAAAGCATTAATTGCACACAATGTTCCCCTCTTCCTTGTCTGGCCAACCCCACCGACGCGGGTTATTCAGAGAAGCAATCCCGACCGTCATCCGCTGGAAAATTGGGTTAAATGAAGGGAATTCTGGTAATAAAAGAGGGATGCGGGGAATGGGCAGGGCAAAGGCATCGGTTGGGTACCACCGTGGCGAGAGCAGCCAAGGGGAAGGCAACAGGGGGGAGAGGGGGTCCCATCCCATCCCACTCTCTGCTTCATCACAGAGTGGGGGGGAAAAAAGGAGAAAAATAAATAAATAAATAAATAAAATCCCAGTTACTTTCTTCCAGAACAAAAGAAAGTCACTGGAGCACTTCACAAGGCTGGGAATCCACTTTGAAGCAGTAAATATCTCTAAATATCTCTATTAACATCCCGATGCCAGTTGGCTAATTATGTCTGTCTCGGTAAAACCTCTAAAAAATAACCCCGTGCAAGTACACCGATTTATTATTTTGTTGTTGTTGTTACTTTACAATTTGAGATAATAATTTGAGATAATCTTTGCCTTTTTAAATATGGTTCTGCTAGGGGGGAATAAAAAAAAAACACGACACAGAAGCAGGAACAAAAGGAGTAAGGAAGGAAAAAGGAGGAGAGGTCGGGATCTTCTCCGAGCTTTCCAAATAAACGGATGCACCTCGCGCTTCGAAAGGCGACGGCGATTTCACTGAATTTCACTGAATTTTTTTTCACGGCACCGAGAGTTTTTGCCCCTCCGTGTGTCGGCGAAACGGGGCAGAGAAGGGGTGGGGGGGGGACACGACACATGCCTGATACAGCCGCGTAACAACCATTTGCTGAAAAATTCAGGAGGCGTTTATGGGTGGGTTTACTCTGTTTGGAAAACATACGATGGAAAATAAACTGGAGAGAGGTGGGTCGGTAGCTTTCGGATTGCTGGCGTGGCACGGGTATCACCCTTACCCTAAGAGCAGTATTTACACTGATGAAAAAACAAAAATGGGTGGCTTTTTTTTTTTTTTTTTAATTTTTTTTTTTTTTAATCTCTCATTTCTGCTGAGCGAGAGAAAGCTGGGGTTGTGTTTGGGGTGTGAAATCCCTTGAAATCCCGTTCCTGAAGAGCGTGAGCGCTGAGTCACAGCCAGAGCCTTCCCACCCCGGGGAACGCGGGGGTTTGAGGGGAGCATCCCGGTCCCTGGCCCCCCCACCCCGGTACCGGCCACCCAAATCTTCCACTTCCCCCACCCCCCCTCCCCCGGGAAAGGTCACCGGGAGTTTGGGAAAGCGGTGGGGTTCAGCTGGGAGGGAGGAAGGTGAAAAACTGCAGGGAGGGGGTGGGAATTGCTTGAAGTAGGGGAAAAAAAGTGTGGGTGGAGAGAATCCTGCAAGCTTCTACTCGGGGATGCTCAGGAACCCCAGGGAGGGGAAGGTGGGAGAAGCTGTGGCTAATTTTCTCTGAAGTTTCCCCAGCAATGTCATATATTTACTTGGCTTTTCCATGTGCAAACCCAGGGCCACACACCAAAGAGGCTAATTTCTCCTCTGGATGCACAGGAGAGTTGCAAACAAACCTCACAGGCGAGGGAGAGGAGGGGAAGGAGGAGGGGGGGGGGAAATACAGCTCGCTGAGGTCTGCGGGGAGTTGGGAGTTTAAAACACGAAGCTTCCCCCCAACTCCCACTCTCCACCAGTCCCCTGGAAGGAAGGCAGGCAGGAGTCTGCCAGCGTGAATCAGATTAAATCACGGCTAATTTGGGGAGGCGATGGTCCTTTTGCCGCGTCGGAGGGAGCGGGGTATCAAAATCCGGCACCATCCCAGGCTGGGGAGCTCAGCTGGCGTTTGGGGAGGGATAAATAACAGGGGGCTGAGACCCTTTTCCCCGTAGGACGTGGTAGAACTTCGTTTTACAACCCCTAATCAAGCCCCAGGAGACCCTCCGAGGGATGAGAACGAAGCGTTTTCACCCCCAGGGGATGCCAAGCTGAGCCACTCGCTGCCAAACCAAGGAAGGAAGGATGGACAGACAGACAGATGAACAGACAGCACACCAGGGAAGGGGCAGGGAGAGCTGAGACGGGGCGATGTGCAAATTAACTTTCGGAAGTTAATTAATTCCCCAGCCCCTAAGGAAAAACGATGCCGAAACCTCGCACCACCAAAATCACTATTTCTGCCCCAGGCGGGCGGCATTTTCCAGGGACCCACTGGTCTAAAGGTGGTTTGAACTGGTGGTAACGACTGGTGTTTATCCACCACCACCCTCAGCCCGTCAATTAAACCCCTGTTTTGTGAAAAGTGCCCGCTTCCCGTGGAAAGTTTCAGGGGTTTGGGCTGTTTTGGTGGTTTTTTCTTTTTTTTATTTCCCCATCGAAACCCCGAGCGCCAGCCAGCCAGCCCAGCCTGGATTTCCGCCAGAGCTTTTCACTCATCGAATTTCCACCCAAAAATCTCAATTCTTTCGCAGGAAAGAAACCTCTCTCTCTCTCTGCCTCCTGCAAGGAGTGACCCCAACCCATCGAGGCTCCTCTTCCCAAAGCTGAGGGCTTCTATAAAACCATCCGTTGATGCCTATTCCTCCGCGAAGCCGAAAAGCAGCCCTAATCTATCCCAGAAATTCCCCCTGTGAGAACGGGGAGCCTTTCCCCAAGCCCTGCTCTGCTCGGTGGCCAGGGCTTCTCCTCTCCCAGGTCCTGCTTTGGGACGGAACTCGGCTCGGGGTGTATTTGCAGCCAGGAGATGTGCCCCGGTCACAGCAAAAATCAAAACCTTCCCACAAACATCAGGAGGAAGGTCGGGAGCATCCGAGGATGCGATTGTGGAGGAAACAACCTCCACTTTCTCACTACCATTATCGAGAAGCTTTCCCTGATGAGATATACGGGGAAAACCAGGGCAGCCTGGAAGTCCCAGGGGGGCTGAGACCATCATCAGTAGGTGCTGAAGCAGGAGTAATTATCTCATTAACGTCCCTCAGTCCTAACAAGTGACGAGGAGACGCGCCGCGCACGTGCAAACCAGCCCCGGGCACCTGGACCACGGAGTCTAAAAACTTTGGGCTTCCTAAAAAAAAAAAAAACAACAACAAAAAAAGCCAAAAGCTGGAAATTTGTGGCCGTGAGGGTTGTCCTGGTGTTGGGGAGGGGGAGATGGGGGGGGTATCCCGGCCCTGCCCAGGTGAGAAAGGCACGAAGGCAGCCCCTGGGTTGAGACACGAATCTCCAGCATCGCTCCGGATGCCTCGCTGTACTACACGGTGTCCATGGAAACCGCATGCATCGTCCCACCCCGGTTTCCCCCTCCCTCCTCATCCTCGCAGGAACTCTTAGCAACCGCTCCAAACACAGCGCACACACACCAAAAAAAAAAAAAAAAAATTTAAAAAAAGGCCAAAAAAAAAAATAAAATATGATTCAAACGGATCACAAACAGCTTATGTCGAGGGAGAGTCTGCGCCAAATTCTGGTTTGGGTTTTCTTTTCGGCGGAGGGGAGAGGGGAGGTCACGGGGGCAACGAGGGGCAGGGATATAATCTCATCCATCCCACCTTGCTTTTCAACCTCACCCCTACAAACTCGTAGGCATTGAGGCCCAGATGGATGTCAGGGTGAGCCTTTTTTTGCAGAAAACGGGAGGGGGGGGGAAGAAAAAGATGGAAACACCCATTTTCTGTTGGTTTAGGCACCGTCCTGGCGTCGGGTGGCCGAGGGGTGCCCGCAGCCAGAGAGCTCTCAGGAGCAGCTCGCAGGGAGCCAAAGCGCAGTGTCAGTGTTAAAAAGCAAATAAAAAATTAAAAAAAAAATAAAAATAATAATGTCAGAATCTACTCTCCCACCCATTCCAAGATGAGCATGAAAAAAATAATGATATTTTACTCACCCATCAAAAGAAAATTACTCACGCCAGGCGCGTGGGCGAGCAGAATTTTGCAAGGCTGTTTTAGGCCCTGACTATGCTACAAAAATATCCATTTTAAGCATGGTTGTGAAACACGGTTGTGGCTCAACGATAACACTGGTTTTTAGCTACCTGTACAAAGAAGGCGAGAACAAAAATGTAATAAAATAATAATAATAATTAAGGAATAACCACGTGCTAATCACGCTCCGAGGACCGTGCCGGGCGTTGCCATCTCCCGTCCCAGGAGCAGAGGTGCCCGGTTGGCAGGAGGGCACGGCAGCGTTTCGGTTTCGCCGTGATAATACCTTTGGGATGTGCAAAACGCCTTCCACGGGTGCTCCATGCCATTTGGGAGCTCACTGCTTTGGTATCCAGTTGCTTCATCCCATCTAATTTTATCCCGTGCTCCTCTCCGCGTCTCCCGGTATCGTCGAAAGGCGGAGAGAAGGGGGGAAGCGTCGCCACGGAGCACCAAGGGACTGGGATTTTTGGGCACAGGAGAAGGAAAAAAAAATTTTTAAAAATAATTAAAAAATCAATATTGATTCACTGGAAAGAAAACGGGCGCCTCGGTCTTGTGTTTTGCGTCGCACCTGCCCAGCGCGGTCACAGCACGGCTCCAAAACATGGAAAACAAAATGAATAACCACCCAAAACCTCCTCTTACGCTCCAACCCAGCTACGCCTGCCACCTCCTCACGCTCTCCCAGTCCCTTTCTAACAGGCATCAATCCAGCCAGAGGCTGTTCTTTGAGACAGGCAGCTCCTCTTCCTCACCTCCCTCCCCAAATATTTCACAAAACACCTTTGCATCTACCTCAGATGGCACCTGATCGAGATCTGGCGAGTTAAACATCACACAAGCAAATAGTTTCTCCTGGTCCTTCTCTAACAGGCATCAATCCAGCCAGCAACCACCCTTTTTGAGACAGGCAGCTCCTCTTCCTCACCTCCCTCCCCAAATATTTCAGAAAACACCTTCACGTCAACCTCGGGTGGCGCCTGATCCAGATCTGGGGAGTTAAAACATCGCACAAGCAAATAGTTCCTCCCCATACCTTTCTAACAGGCATCAATCCAGCCAGTGGCCACCCATTCTGACTGGCAACTCCTCTTCCTCACCTCCCTCCCTAAATATTTTAGAAAACACCTTTGCATCAACTCTGGATGGTGTATGATAAAGATCTGGCGAGTTAAACATCACACAAGCAAATAGTTCCTCCCCATCCCTTTCTAACAGGCATCAATCCAGCCAGTGACCACCCTTTTTGAGACAGGCAGCTCCTCTTCCTCACCTCCCTCCCCAAATATTTCAGAAAACACCTTCACATCAACCTCAGATGGCACCTGATCCAGATCTGGGGAGTTAAAACATCGCACAAGCAAATAGTTCCTCCCAATCCCTTTCTAACAGGCATCAATCCAGCCAGTGGCCACCCATTCCGACAGGCAACTCCTCTTCCTCACCTCCCTCCCTAAATATTTCACAAAACACTTTTGCATCAACTCTGGATGGTGTATGATAAAGATCTGGCGAGTTAAACATCACACAAGCAAATAGTTCCTCCCCATCCCTTTCTAACAGGCATCAATCCAGCCAGTGACCACCCTTTTTGAGACAGGCAGCTCCTCTTCCTCACCTCCCTCCCCAAATATTTCAGAAAACACCTTCACATCAACCTCAGATGGCACCTGATCCAGATCTGGGGAGTTAAAACATCGCACAAGCAAATAGTTCCTCCCAATCCCTTTCTAACAGGCATCAATCCAGCCAGTGGCCACCCATTCCGACAGGCAACTCCTCTTCCTCACCTCCCTCCCTAAATATTTCACAAAACACTTTTGCATCAACTCTGGATTGTGCTTGATAAAGATCTGACGAGTTAAACATCACACAAGCAAATAGTTCCTCCTGGTCCTTCTCTAACCGGCATCAATGCAGCCAGCGACCACCCTTTTTGAGACAGGCAGCTCCTCTTCCTCACCTCCCCCCCCCCAAATATTTCACCAAACACCTTCACGTCAACCTCGGGTGGCGCCTGATCGAGATCTGGGGAGTTAAAACATCACACAACCAGCCAGTTTCACTCCCCACTTGCCACCGATGCCAACTCCTCGGTCCACTTAGCAAGAGCTCCCTGCCAAGAGGCATATGGTTTCACCGTCCGGCATCGGCAACCCCCCCCCCGGGGCAGACCAGAAACACGCTGCGGTGCAACACGAAAAACACGTGCTTCACGCTGCCTCACTATCAACATTTGCTTAACATTTTTTTTTTTTTTCTCCCAGTAAATACCAGCTGTTGCAGCGGTGCCGAGAGGCAGCGCTCGGAGAACGAGCTGTCACACTCCTAAAACCCCCTTCCCCGCTCGGGGAAAAAAATAAAAATAAAAAATAAATAAATCACCTGCAGGAGCTGGGGGAAGCAAAAGAGGAGGAATTTGGGAGCCCAGTTACAAGCAGCAACGACATTTGGTTTTATGAGGTTCCACGAACCTTAAAAAAAGGCCATAAATTAGACACAGCAATTGAGGGTGGTGATACGGTAAGATCCATCACACTATTTCTCTTTATTTTTTTTAAAAAGGAACGATGGGCAAGGTAATCGTTGGAATGTTTTCCCCTCTCTCCCCCAAAACGCATGGCCGTGGGGGAGCGGTGAGGAAGAGGAGGATGCGGGTGCATTCGAGAGACCCCCATCCACAGCACCGCTGAGATTTAGCAACAAACATCTCATCCGTCCGAGGCTGTTTCCCAAAACAAGCCTACTCCTGCTCTAAATAAAGCTCAGCCTAGAAAGACAGCACTGCCTAGTTGCCGAGGTGCCGGAGTCGGGAATTTTGGGGGTTTAATCCAGCTTCTGTCTCCAGGGGGTTACGTTTTGCCCTCTGGAGAGAAGTTTTGGTTCAACGGGCATGGCTGTTCCCTCCCAGCCCCGACGCGGGCGCAGGGAGCTCCGACCACTCCAGTTGCTCGTGACAAGCAAGAAAAAGCGAAGAATTAATTCAGCCAAAATTCATCCAGGCATCTCCCATCCCGCCCGCCAACAGCCTCGTGGCCCTTCCGTCTCGCCCCGGCCTTCGCAAAAATATTCATTGAGGTACGGAGGGTTCAGAAGCAAAACTGGAGGCTGAGATTCCCCATCACGATCTGAGGACGAAGCTCGATCCCCTTGAGTGGTTGCGGGGAAAAAAGGCAAAAAAAGAAAAAAACAACAACAAAAAAGGGTTTTAATCGATATCCCGGGTTTAACGATGCCCGTTGGTGGAGAGAAAGACGCACGTGCAAATTAAACAAACGGGATTCTGCTGCACAAAGCGACCTCCCGCCCTGGAACAAAGCTGGCTGCCTCGGTGGGGACGGCATCGGGGCCGGACACGCCGTTTGCCGTGACGTTCTGAGGAGCAGGGCACGACCCCGGCATTTGCGAGGGTCGGCGGGAGCGTAACCCCTGGCTGCGGCGGCCGGGAGGACGTCACGCCGGGGCCTGGCCCTGAACTTTGGACCCCCCCTCCCCACCCCGTTACCCCGTGAATAAAGCCATTCATGCCGGGTGGGAAGGATCAGCCTGGAGGGTCGGCAGGGCCGGCCAAGCCGAACTGAGAGCGATTGTCCCCCCCGACGCCACGCCGGGTCCCAGCCCCTCGTGTCCGCGCGTAAGCAGAGCCACGACACGCCGAGGGGCTGACGCTGCTGGGGAAGAAAGGGGAGACTCAGATTTCAGCAGAATATCAAGTCGTGTTCCCCCCCCCCTCCTTCCGGCAATGACCTTTTATTCCTCCCCGGCTAAAAGGAGAAAACACTCAATCTCTCAACAAAATGCCACAGAGAAGCCACCAGATGCCATAAGCCACCGTCCCCAGGAGCAGCGTGGTGGGATCGACACTGGAAAGCGCAGAGGGGAAGCGTTGTCACTCTGCACCCGAATTATTCCACATCCATCGTGTGAAGGGAATATTTATTTCTTACATTTTTGGCTCCGAGGCCCCTCCCCGGACCAGGAGAACGGAGCAAGGATCTTCCACCGGCCGGAGTTTTCCGAAAGCCCCCAGAGCTCAGGAGGGCAAACGGCGGCTCCGAGCCCCTCGTTACCCAACGCTGTCTAGAATCATGGCTGCTCCGAGATGAGCAAAGCAAAACAAAAATGAACTCAGTGGATAAGTGTGTATTTTTAACCAAAAGGCCTCATTTTAATAGGCACCTGTGCGCGCGTCATTATATTGTTGAAGAAGGTTTCCAGACCACAACTTCCCCCACTCCCAAGCCAAAAAAAATCTTCCAATTTTCACGCTGTGCCTGCCCTGGCAAAGCCAGCCAGGCAAGGGGAAGGTCTTTTTCTTCCTTTAAACCGTCACATCCTTCGCCTCTTACAACGGCGCTGGCTCTAGGGCACTGTCCGGGGTTGCTCGCGGCACTTAAGATTAATTTCTAATATAATTAGTTTAAACAAACGGCGGGGAGACACACAGAAGCCAAAGGCACCGTGGTAACCAAACCGAGCCTTTCACAAATTTGATTCGAACATACGTGGGAACTCTCTTTTTTTTTTTTTTTTTAACAAAAAAAGCTTTACTTTAACGGCGTTGAAGGTGGTTTTACAGGATTTCAGCCTCACAGAGCTGCCAGGGACTGTTGGGGACCCCCAGCACCAAACCCTCTGCCCCACAGCAGGGTCTGGGCATGGGGAGGTGGGAGGGCAGGGGGTGAAGGGGCTGGGACGGTGACCCCCAGGCCTGGGATGAAGGCCCGGGGAGGGATGGGCAGCAGCTGCCGGGGGTACAGGTGAGGTCCCCCCAGGTGCACACCCATTAGACACCCATTTACCATGTGTGTGGCTACAGAGACAGCCTCGGGGCAGCTACACTGGGGCCATTTTTGGCCAGAACCAGAGCAAAGCCTGGCCAGCATCAGGGACAGCACCAGGGCCACGATGGGCCAGCATCGGGGCCCGCGCTGGACCAGCACTGGGGGTAAGCTGGGGTCCAAGCCTGATCAGTACTGGGGCCAGGCTTGGAGCCCCCACTGGACTGGACCAAGCCTGACCAACACCAGGGACCTTGCTGGGCCACCACCAGGGCCAAGCTCAGCCAGCACCAGCACCTGCTCAAGGCCAGCCCTATGGCCAAACCGGGCCAGCATCGGGGCACCCACTGGGCCAGCACGAGGCCAAGCTGAGGTCCAAATTTTAACAGTGTCAGGGCCAGGCTTGGAGCCACCCCTCGGCCAAGCCTGACCAACACCAGGGCCTCCACTGGGGGCAAGCTGGGGTGCAAGCCTGATCAGTACTGGGGCTCCCATTGGGCCAGCACTGGGGCCAGGCTCAGGGCCCTCGCTGGGCCAAGCCTGACCAATACCAGGGCCCCTGCCAGGCCACCACTGGGGCCAAGCTCAGCCAGCATCAGCACCAGCTCAGGGCCAGCCCTATGGCCAAGCTGGGCCAGCACCAGGGCCAAGCTGGGGTCCAAGCCTGATCAGCACCGGGGCTCCCACCGGGCTATCACCGGGGCCAGGCTCGGTGCCCCTGCTGGGCCAAGCCTGACCAACACCAGGGCCCCTGCTGGGCCACCACCAGGGCCAGCAGTGGGTCCAACACCAGGGCCAGCACCGGGGCAGAGCCTGCCCACACCAAGGCCCACGCCGGGCCAGCTCCAGGCCCCCTCTAGGCCGCAAGGCCCGGCAGCGAGAAGCCGGGGCCTGGCGGGCGGGGAGCCGCGGCGGGCTGTACCGGCCGGGGGGGGCGACGTCGAGCCGCAGAGGCTGGTACCGGTGGTGGTGGCGGCGATGGCGGCAACGAGTCGGGTCACAGCGCGGCCGTGCCGGGCCCGGGGGGTCCCGCACTCACCAGCTCATCGTCCCCCGCCGCGCCGCTCCCGGAAGTGCCGCCGCGTTTAGCCCCGCCCCTTCCGGTCTCGCCGCCGCTGGGCGGGAGGCGGGTTAACCCGGCGCGGCGTGACGTCACGGGGGGCGTGACGTCACGGGGGGGGATGTTGGCTCCCGGCCGTGTCCGGCAGCGGAAAACGGGGGGAAAAAACTGTTTTAAAACCTTCGAGTTTCGGTGCAAACACTGGGAATGGAGTGCGAGGAGGGGGGGGGAGCATTGGGGTAAAAACACTGCCCCCCTCCCCGCCAAAACCGGGAGCGAAACCGGAGGGGAGGGGGTGGCTGGGAGCATCCTGGGGGGGGGGGGGGAGGGGGGGGCGAGGGTGCAGGGTGCACGGGGGCACCTTAGAGTGGGCGAGAGGGTGCCCAGGAGCACCCTGGAGTGGGTGAGGGTATGGGGAGGGGGTGCTCATGAGCACCCTGGGCTGGGCGAGGGGAAGGGGGTGCCCGGGAGCACCCCACGGTGGGTGGGGGCACGGGGAGGGGGGGTGAGCGGGAGCACCCCTGGGACGGCCGAGGGTGCAGGGTGCTTGGGGGCATCTTAGGGTGGGCGAGAGGGTGCCCAGGAGCACCCTAGGGTGGGCGAGAGCATTGGGAGGGGGTGCCCAGAAACACCCTGGGGTGGGTGAGGGCACGGGGAGGGGGTGCTCAGGAGCACCCTGGGGTGGGTGAGGGGAAGGGGTGCCCAGGAGCACCCTGGGGTGGGCGAGGACATGACCATAGGGTGTCCGGGAGCACCCTGGGGTGGGTGAGGGCACGGGGAGGGGGTGGTCATGAGCATCCCTGGGGTGGGCGAGGGGAAGGGGTGCCCAGGAGCACTCTAGGGTGGGTGAGGGGATGCCCAGGAGCACCCTGGTGTGGATGAAGATGTGGGGAGGGGGTCCATAAGAGCATCTCTGGGGTGGGTGAGGGGAAGGGGATGCCCAGGAGCACCCTGGAGTGGGTGAAGGTGTGGGGAGGGGGGGCATGGGAGCACACCTGGGGGAGGAGGGAGGCGAGGGGATGCCCAGGAGCACCCTCAGGTGGGTGAGGGTATGGGCTTATGGTGCCTGGGAGCACCCTGGGGTGGGCACAGGGCACGGGGGAGGGGCAGGAACACCCACTTTTGGGGAGAAACCCCCCCTGAATCCAGCTCCAGGAGCCTGGGCAGGGGTGGAGGGGGCAGCAAAGCCCTTTTGGTGACCAAAAAGCATCCCCCCCTCCCCAAGATCCAACCTCCACCAACCATGACCCCTGGGGGGGAGTGGAATGAAGCAAATACCCACCCCCGAGCTCTGGGTGCTCTGGGACCCCCCCCCATCGCCAACCCCGGGGGTGACGTCCCGGTGACACCGGGGCTGGTGACAGCACGTGCCACCACACGGGGCCGAGGGGAGGAGGCCTGGGACTGGCGCCAGGGGGGTGGCTTTATCAATTAGCAGGTGGAGGTAAACAGGGCGGTAATTACAGCCGGGGAGGATGATGCTAAACTGGGAAGGTGTTGCCGACACCAGTGAGGACAGGGGATTAGTGGGGGGGGGAGAGGAGTTGGGAAGGGGGGAGACACACACACACATAGACCTGGGTGGGCAACCAGCGGGGCCAGGGCGTGGGTGGGAGGAAGAGGAAGGATGGAGGAAGGTGGGTGCCAGGAAGGGTTTTCCAGCAGTTCCCACTTCCCACTGGGACATACAGTTGCTCCCGGCCACCGCTGTCCCCAGTGATGCTCCCCCACACTGGCACCTTGGGGCACAGGGGACAAGGTGGGACATGCAGGTTCCTGGCATCTGGGCATCCTGCTGGCCACAGGGCTAAGGGGGGCATCTTCCATGGAGGTTCTGCCCCGTGTGGCACCCTGGCATGTGCCCAGGGGGCAAGTTTGGGCCCTTCCTCCGAAACGCCCTGCCGAAAGAGGAGGTGGGACCTGCCACCCCAACCAGGGATGGGGAGGAAAAGGTGGGGGAGACACACAGATCCACATGGTGCTGGCAGAGGGTGGGCCACGAAGGTGGGTCCATCCAGAAACCATCCAGACCTTCAGCAGAAGTCGTCTCCTGCCGAAGCAGCAGGAAAGGTTGAGAAGATCCCACCAACATCTGCGGCATCGAGAGCTTCCAGCTGCAAACCGGGACCTTCTGGGTGCGGGTCCTCGTCGCTCCCACCCTTGGGGGTGGAGGGAGGTGGGGGGAGATGTCTCGTCTCTTGGTGCTCCTCCTCGGAAGCAAATCCCATCCCGTGGAGAGCTCTTTGAGGGTTCAACAGCAGCTCGCAAAGCCCCGAAGAAGACCCTCAAGCGGAGAGGAGCGAGGTGTTGGTGGCCTCCTCGGGAACCCGGAGCCGCCGGGAGAGAAGGGAAAGGCAGGGAGTTGTGTTGAGCTGGTACGTGACTGGCAAACCCTTCCCTCCTCCCCAGAACACAGATAGCCCAGAACGGGGATGGAAAGTGCCGTGTTTCCGTAGCAACCAACATTTTTTCGTGCAAGGTGCTGCACGCTCTCCACGCGGTTCGCCACCCAAGGGTGCTCCTCACCTTTCCTGCTCCGTGCAGGGGGGTGATCCTGCCCGCTGGGACACTGGGTGGCAGAGCGGGTCTCCCCAGCCTGGCACCGGGGCCACCATGCCCCGTTGACACCCGGTGGGCTCCTTCCCTCCTCCTCCTCCTCGCCCGCAGCGAAGGAGCCCGAAGCGTTGGAGAGCAATGTTGGGTGGCTCCTTGTCGTGGCACCGTGTGGCATCACCTTCGCCATGCCACCACCTCCCCATACCCACCACCTCCCCGTGCCCACCACCTACAACATCTTCCAGCACAAGCCGCACGTGGAGATGGGCGCAACCACCACTACCACCAGCACAGCACCCTCAGACGATGCTGGGGGCCGTGGTGGCTCTCCCCGTGCCACCAGCTGCATCCATCCGTGGTGGCTCCAGCTCCTACCCATCCGCCTGGGCTTCTCCAAGCCACACAAGGGGACACCACAAGGACCAGCAGCTCCGAAACCAACACGCGGCCTCTGATCGCTGCGGGACCTCCAGGATGCTCGGAGCACTGAGGGAAGGGAAGCCCCAGCTCAGCCCGACCCCACGCCTTGGACGGTAGTCTCCACCATCCCTCCTGCTCCACACCAAACCCAGCAGCCACTCCAGCCTCATCCTAATGGTCACCAAGGGCTCAACCACCCGGGAATCCACCTGGGGACACAGGAGCCCACCCGACACAGCTCCTGTAGGCTCCAGAGCCAATTCCCCCAATGCCACGAGGTCCTACCCCTGGCCAGGCATGCCAGGAGTCACCAGGTGGCCACCCCATGCACCGTCTGTCCCCGGGTTCCCCCCGAAATTAAACCCTCTCCAAGCCAGGGAGCTCAGCGAAGCCCCGGAGATGGGCAGAGCTGGTGGGAGCAGCAGCTTCTCCGGGGCCCGGCTACGGACACAGATCGAAAGACGGGGACATTGGACGGCGATGCCGATACCTCCACACCCCAGGAAAGACCACGGTGCCAACACCAAGAAAGACCACGGTGCCAATGCCAAGAAAGACCACGGTGCCAACACCAAGAAAGACCACAGTGTCAACCCAAGAAGACCACGGTGCCAACACCAAGAAAGACCACGGTGCCAACGCCGGCCACCAACAAGCCTTGGGAAAAGGGGAAACTCATGGGACGCTCAACTGCTCCGGTCACCTCCGAGCCCAGTAGAGCTGGACCCCCACGGCCCAAGGCACACCAAGACCTTCACCATCCTCCAGCACCATCCCAGGTCCAGGAGAACCAGGGCTCCAGCCCCATCCTTTGGCAAGGATTTAACCACGGCGGGCCACCACTCCAATGTCCAAGCGCCTCATCCCTTTCCTTCTCTCCGGCTCGGAAACCCGGCGGGTTATTTTTAATCCGAGCCGACCCAGCCCGGCCAAAATCCCTTCTCCGCTCTCCACCCCAGGGCGATTTGGCCAGCAAAAGGCCACGGGGGCTAATTACCGGCTGAAGCGGCGCGATCCTCTTTGGCCCACCGTTATCCGACAGACGCAACCCGCAGGAACGGCACCGGGGTCAAGGCGGCGACGGCGACAGCACGAGACGGTGGTGGTGGTGGTGGGGAAGGAGGAAAATAAGAGGCAAGGTCAAGGGCAAGCCAAGGATGCAGGGGGGTTTTTTGGGGGGACAACACGGGTCTTTGAGGAGCATCATGTCCCCATGTGGCTGGGAAAAAGAGGGGGGACACAGACACCCCCCGGGAGCCGATCACCTTCGGGGTCACCCAGCATCAGCATATCGTCCTGGGAAGAGAGCTGGAGGAGGGGGCTGAGAAAAGGTGTGGGTTATTTAAAAAAATAAAAAATAATTAAATTAAATTTAAAAAAATCATACAAAAAAAATCAATATTTAAGAAAATACAACACCAGGAAAAAAAAAAAATAGGTACAAACAGGTTCCAAAGTCGCCCATAACGAGGCACAGCACCCACCGTCTACACATTTCCAGCCATTTTAACACCCCCTTTACATATTAGAGACTTTTTTTTCTCCTTTTTTTTTTCCAAACCATCACAGATTTTTTTTTTTTTTTTTTTTTTTAAGCAAGGTAAAATAAAGATATTTACTCCAGCTTTTGATTGTCAGCAAACACAATATATTTACTGCATTAGCATTTGCTCACAGTGCAAATGGTACAACAATACATCAGTTCAAATATTTCTGATTTTTTCCCTTAAAAATGCTGTATGCATTAACTATCATATTTGCATTACAACATGACAAATGAGCAAATGAAATGTGTGTGAAAATTATCACCTTTTCACAATATCAAGCATAATTATTTTTTTTTTTTAACCTTAGTATAAGGTACTATAAATCCAAGAAATAAAAACATCCACAAAATATATTACATCTGGTATGATTTTTTTTTTTTCTCTAAGTACTCAACTTTATACAAAAGTCTTTCAAAAAATATCATTCCCTTAGGTTTGTGTGGTTAAACCTGATTGTGGTTTGGTTTTTTTTTCTTTTTTTTTTTTTTTTTGTTCCTTTCGGCTCACATAAATTAGAACTGCGTTCTTTCTCTTCTCTTTATTTTTTTTGTACGTTTTTAATGTTTGTGTGTGTGTGTTTTTTTTTCACATGCAGACATCAAACCTGGATAGCACGACCTTTTGGCAACAAAGATTTTTTTTTTTTTAAAGTCATTATTATTTTTGCTTAGTTTAGCTTAAATGTCTGAGCACAGTTTTATTAAAACAAAAGAAGAAAAAAATCAGAGCAGTCATGCAATGACATGCACATACCAGAAGGAGAAAGGAAAAAAAATTAAAATAAAAATAGAGGACTAATTGATTTTTCTCCTCCGTAGGTGGTTGGTTGGTTTAAAGTGACCAAATAAAATAAAATAAAAATATCTCACATTATAAAAAGTCTTCAGCAAAATACTGGGGCGGGTGGGTTGTGTTTTTTTAGGGTTTTTTTTTTTTTCTGCATTTCTGTAAAGAATTTCCCTTCTGCTGGGGAAAAAAAAGAAAAAAAAAAAAAAAAAAAAAAAAAAAAAAAAAAACCCCAAAAAAACCCCAAAAAGCTGCTGCCGGGACATCGCTCCTCGCCGCCCCCCACGAAGTTGCGGGGGACCCGCAGAGCCGCCCCCCCGCACCCACCCCCCCACACCCCGCCAGCCCGGTTTTTGGGGGGGACCCGAGCCCGCTTACCTCCGCCGCGGGGACCGGTGCCGGGGGGGTTGCGGGGGGGGGACACAGAGGGAGGTAGAGGGGAGGGGGGGGGCGCAGGGGGTCGGATCCGGGCCCGGGTGGGCAGAGGGGAGCCGGATCGGCTCCATCCATCCATCCATCCATCCATCCTTCCATCCAGCCCCCCCCCCCCCAGGGTGGGATGCGGGAAGACCCCATCCCGAGCAGCCCAACCCCTCGCGGGGGGGGGGGTGGGATGCGGGAGGACCCCATCCCGAGCAACCCCAGCCCCTCGGGGGGAGGGGGGGTGGGGATGGAACCGGGAGATCAGATCCCGGATCCAAGATGAGTCGGGATCCCCCGGGATCTGCGAGCCGGCTCCGGGCCAAACTGGGTGCGGGAGAGCCGGGAGATGCGGGGTGCGGGAGAGCCGGGAAAACCGGGCAATCCGGGTAGGGCTAGGCGGGATCCGGGCAGTGCCAGTAATTCCAGGGTGCGGGAAGCAGGGATCCGGGTGCGGGAAACAGGGATCCGAGTGCGGAAAGCGGGGATCCGGGCACCGGGGGTGCGGGAAACCGGGATCCGGGTGAGCCGCGTGCGGGGAGCCGGGCGGTGCTGGTCGGGATGATCCGGGGTGCGGGGAGCCGGGACCCGGGCGGTGCGGGTCGGGATGATCCGGGGTGCGGGGAGCCGGGACCCGGGCGGTGCGGGTCGGGATGATCCGGGGTGCGGGCAAACCGGCCCCGGGCAGCGCAGGTCCGGGCGGCGGGGATCCAGGCAGTGCGGGTCCCGTGGCTCCAAGTGCGGGGCAGGATCCCGGTGCGGGGTGGGGGGGGTTCAATCCGGTTGTGTGTGTGTGGAGGGGGGGCAAAACAGACCCCCTGCAAGCGCAGCCCTTTCCCCCCCACACCCCCCCCACCACCTCCTCTCCCCCCGGTGTTTTTTGGGGAGGGGGGTGGGGGGAGGGTGTGGGATGGGGTGAGGAGGTGGCCTCCCCTCAAGCGCAGGTGGTGACGGCGAGGGCGACGGGGGGCGAGGCGGTGGGGGGGGCTGCGGTGGGGGGCGGCGGGGGCGGGGGCGGCGGGGGAGCGGCGGGGGGCTGCTGGCCGGCGGCCGAGCCTTTCTCGGCCTTCTTCTCCTTCTGCTTGAGGTGGATCTTGGCGTGCCGCTTGCGCTCGTCGGAGCGGGCGAACTTGCGGCCGCAGAACTCGCAGGCGAAGGGCTTCTCGCCGGTGTGGGTGCGGATGTGGGTGGTGAGGTGGTCGCTGCGGCTGAAGCTCCTCATGCAGATGCGGCACTGGAAGGGCTTGTGGCCCGTGTGGATGCGGAGGTGGCGGGTGAGCTCGTCGGAGCGGGAGAAACGGCGGTCGCAACCCTCGGCCGGGCAGGCGTGGGGCCGCTCGTGGAGGGGCGTCTTGCTGGGCCGGTTGGGGTACTTGCGGGGTCGGATGGGTTTGAGGGTGAGGGGGGGTTGGGGGAGCCCCCCGAAACCCGGGTGGATCTGCTTGTCCTTGAAGGCCTTGATGGTCTCCAGCGGGGTGATGGGGGGCGGGTTGACGCGGATGGGGTCCAAGCTCTGGAAGGGTTTGTGCTCCGTGATGGCCCCCATGTCGTTGGGGTGGTGGTAGAGGTTATAGTCTGGGATCATGGGGAAGAGGTTGCTGTCCAAGGCGGGTTTGGCCGCCTGGTAATCCTGGGGGGAGTAGGTGAGGCCGGGGTTGCTCTGGGGGTCGTGGAAGGAGACGGGCTCCGGGTAGAGGTCGCTGCAGGAGGAGTAGGGGGGCAGAGCGGGGTACATCTGGTCCACCTCGCCCTGCGGCGGCCCCATGCTGCCCGCCGAGCTCTGCGTGCTGGTGAGGGCCCCCGAGGACGGCGGCACCCCCAGGATGCCGGCGCTCATCAGGCTGATGATGTTGTCCTGGCACCAGTTGGAGGGCGAGTCGAAGGCGAATTTCCCCAGGTAGGTGACAGTTTTGTTGCCCGGGGCGGGTTGAAAAGTCCCCGAATAAGAGGAGAGTTCCTGACCGGCCTTTTCGTTGGCTAAACCAATGTCCATAACATTATCTGCAAAGAGAAAGGGGGGGGGGAGGGGGGGGCCAGGGTCAGCCGGGGGGGGGGCTCACCGCCCCGGGGATGCTCCGGGGGTCCCCTCCACTTCACCCCCTTCCCCTCTTACCCCTCGTTGCTTCCTTCCCCCCCCCCCTTCCCTCCCTCAACCCCCGCGGTGCTGCACTACCGGGGGTCCCGGCGATGCGGGGCTGGGCTGCCGCCCCCGCCACCAGCCGGGATGCCCCCGCGGGGGTGTGGGGACACACACACACACACACACACTGGGTGGGGGGGTGGGGGGGTGAAGGGGGGGGTGGTGGTGGGGAAGGAGGTACCTGCGGTTACAGGTAGGCTTCCTCCCCGTCCAGCCCCGCCGACGCCGTTACCGACTCGCCGCCTTCCCTGCACCGAGCCCCGGCGAGGAGAAACACGGAGGAGGAGGAGGAGGAGGAAGCCGGGGGGGGTGTGTGTTTAGCCCGGGACACGCAGGGAGCCCCTTCCCCGCCCTCGGCGTTCACCTATTCCCCCCCCCCCCCCCCCCCCCCCCC
>JAOQGH010000015.1:3254641-3271744 GCA_025769975.1 Gallinago jamesoni | reverse complement strand
ATCCCTGGAGGGGTTGAAGGTCAGGTTGGAGGGGGCTTGGAGCAACCTGGTGTGGTGGGAGGTGTCCCTGCCCAGGGAATGAGGATTGGAACTCAATGATCTTTACAGTCCCTTCTAACCCAAACCATTCTGTGATTCTATGATTAGAGGAAACTACAACATGCTGGAGACAGAAAGGGAGCTAGTGTGGAAGCGTAACGCAGCCCTGAATAATTTAAGCAAGGTTTTAGCTCTTTGCTGAGTGAACTGACAACAACAGAGCTGCTCAACCTTGCTGGCAAGAGACTGTAAGACTGTAATCTCTCCTGCTCTCTGTTTCACAGACAGCAGGAATTCTTGTTCAGAATTGAATGCAAGAATGGCCCCGTTACTGGCATAGCTGGCTTCGAGGTGATATCCACCCGGAGCTGGGAATATCGGTAGAGCGACGACAACCTCATTCCCATGAGTTGGCAAAACCTCCTCCAGGGCAGTACCTCAGCATCGATTGTGGTGTTAAAGGAGCTAAAAAAAAAATAAAATAGAAAGAAGACAGTTGTTTCTTGGTGTGATATAGAGAATGTCAAGATGTTAGGACTTAATCCCAGGTTGCCACTGAAATGAAACTTGGGTCTTCTTCCCAGGGAAGCCAGCAGGAGTGGTAAGGAGCCACTAGTCCACAATTCTGGAAAATTAGTCAACATTAATTCTCCTGTAGCAGGAATGCTCATGAAAGAGGTGAAATTCTGCAAAATGCCAATTAGCATCATGGCTATCAGCAGAGCACCACCTGGTGGGTCAAGCCCTGAGACTCGGGACCATCAGGGGAAAAATGTCCCAGCAGAAGCTCAGCGGAGCAGGAGCTGTTTCAGACTGGCAGGAAGCTGAAGGCCGTTTGGCCAGAAGAAGGAATGTGTGAGTGTCTGCTGATCAGGGCATGGAGAAACTTGACAGCCTGCCGGAGGAATGCTTGCCCAATGCCAGGGTCGGGTAAGGATACAAACAGCAAATGCCATGAAGGCTTCCAGCTGATGGAAGAGCTCACTGGTTGCATAAAGCAAAAAAAAAAAAAAAACCCACAACCAAAACGAGGAGGAATTCAGCAAAGCTCTTCAAGGTAACGCATTGGATTCAGGGAATTTGCTGCCCCCTTCATATTGCAGCTGGTTAGGACCAAAAGAAAAGCACCTAGAAAAAGAAAAATTAGAAAACCTCTCAAAATTAATAGGCTACTGGAAAAAAAATGCTGCATGAACTAGATTTGTATCATCTGATCATGTAGACAGGAGACCAGGGAAATAATTTGTCAGGCCCACTGGCCATCCCATCGCCTCTCAACCTGTTTAAGCACAGCTCTACCACCCCAGATCTTCTCCTCTCCCCAGCAGTAATCTTTCAGCTTCTTCCAATGAAGGGAGCAGGATGCACCTTTGTGGGTAGCAGCACCATAGCCAACAGCAGGCACGGATGTTCTGCACCCAGTGTCTCCATAAATAATAAGATATTTTAATGCAAAACACTCATACAAGTACCAGCCACAGCTGAATCGGTCTCTTGGCCGTACACACAGCCAACTTTTCAGGTCCACGTCCCTCGCCTACATGTTTTCTTCTGCATCTGCCTGCAGGACACACCTTGCCAGATGGACAAGTCAAGACAGGTTTTGACCAAGTAAGTCACGGTCACGGCCCATGCTCCCCAAAATTAGGCACGCGCTATTAGGTTCTATAATCTCTTGTCTCCAATTTTCAGTTCTTTTAAAAAGGGAAGGCTCATTGCCTCCCCAAACCTTGTGGTTTCAACCTTGTAGACTCTCTGGAGCCGCAGGTCGACTTAACCTTTCAAATCCAGGGAGCAGATACGCTAAACTCCGGAAAGGTCGCTCCGCACAGAGATGATCCAGGAGATACCTAAAGAAGCAAAGGACCTGACCGCTCTCTCAGAGTGTTAATGACACGTGGCAATTTTCAAACCAATTGGCCCTAGTGGCAAGTTCCTGCAAGGTGTAATTGGAGAGCTATAGCCCTGCTTTTATGCTCACAGGATGGCTAACAAACACCAGCGATCCTGGAGAAGTCGGTCCATGCATGCCTCCAAAAAAGGCATAATCCAATTTATTACTGGAATTTCTAGGTTTTCCACATGAGGAGTGTGGTAGTGACCGAACTGACCTCCCAGACTCCCATCCCTGCTATTTGGGTACTGTTAGTTGCTGTTGCAAGGGCTATAAACTTGCGTTGCTTCAATTCAGGGAGGAATCCTTGCTTGACACAGCTCTTCTGCCGCCAGCAAAGCTGGAAAAATGAGATTCATCCTCTGGAAGCAATAACTTCAATCATTTGAGACTTCTCTCTCTCCTCCTCTGCATGTGTTCTCATTTAATGCTCAGTGCAGTGGAGACAGTGACCACATCACACTTACTTTCCATCACCCACTTGATTTTCCATGCTTTGCAGAGTCACCCCTTCAGATCTGCAGCCTCGTCGCTTCACAGTCCTGCTGTTCCCATTAACTCACTGAGGCACAGTGCTACTAAGGCTCGATGCTCTACAAAAACATTCCAAAACGAGATCTCTGACTCTTCACACCTGACAGAAGTGCAGATCAGCCTCGTATCATATCTGCAACAGACCCACACCTTCCAGCTCTCAGTTTGATAGAATCATAGAATTGTCTGAGAGTTGGAAGGCACCTTTAAGGTCATCGAGTCCAACTATCAACTTAACTCACTAAACCATGTCACTAAGCTCTATGCCAACCCAGCTTT
Organism: Gallinago jamesoni; assembly: GCA_025769975.1. NCBI lineage: Eukaryota > Metazoa > Chordata > Aves > Charadriiformes > Scolopacidae > Gallinago > Gallinago jamesoni. Next base: position 3,268,998 of record JAOQGH010000015.1, on the reverse strand, counting down.
TAAATACCTCCAGGGATGGTGCTTCAACCCCTTCCCTGGGCAGCCCATTCCAAGGCTTAATAAACCTTTCAGTGTCAAAATTTTTTCTGATATCCAATCTGAACCTCCCCTGGCACAACTGGAGGCTGTTTCCTCTTGTCCCATCACCTGTTCCTTGGGAGAAGAGACCGACCCCTCCCTGGCTACACCCTCCTTTCAGAGAGTTGTAGAGATTGAGAAGGTCTCCCCTCAGCCTCCTTTTCTGCAGGCTGAACACCCCAAGCTCCCTCAGCCTCTCCTCGAGAGCAAAACACTTTCAACACCCATCAACTGCCCCTATCTCTGAGCAAACAAGAGGCTCATACACCCAAGGTGGGTGAAAACCTGGAGCCCCGTGAAATACTCACAGCAGATCTATTTCTGCAGCATGCACGAGGGTTCAGAAGTGTCTGTTCTCATACCTGACAGTAGCTGTTCCTTCTCAGTCCCAGGCAGTTTGAACAGAGCAGCACATACACAGAGAAAGCACATAAATCTCCCTTGCATTTCTCTCTTTAACCTTTCAAGAAAGGGATGGGGGGAGGCCGGTTACTACTGAAATCTCCCAACTGGAATGTCAGCTTCTGGTTTCCCTAAGCCATCCAACACAAGGCACTTTGCAAGTGCTTTTCATTCTCTATCTGTAAGAGCAATTACTCAGAGATCCTGGCTGTCTTTGAGCGCTGATTCGAGGAGTCAGCTGTTGAAAGGCAACTTCCCCCCAAGCCATCTCCTGACAGAACGCAGGTGACACCGGTATCTGGCCAGCACACACTGACATCCCTCCCCATACACGCAGGCTCCTGACAGATTCCCTCTGTGGAACTCAGCCACCCAAGAGATAAGCCCAGAAGGGTGTGAAAAAAGCTTTGCCCCTAAAAAAAAATAAATATATATATATATATGTGAAAAGAGGGAGATTTCTAGAAAGGAAGAGAGTTTGAGAAATCCAGCTTCACCAATTCGAGGCAGTGGTGATGCTGTGGGAAAGCAGCGGGAGCTAATCCCACGTGGGCAGTGAAATTACTCATTAAAAGGTCCATTTTATCTTCTTGTCCTGAGGGATAGCAGAGGTCCTGGAGCTTACCATCCCCTCCCACTAGATGGCAAGAGTCCCCCTCCTAACAGCTGAGCCTCTGCAAGCCCACACTTTGCATCCAGGGGTCACCAGAGAAGGGACTTCTGGCCCTGAAGAGCACTGAGCAGATGGAACTGGCTTCTTGTCCAGGATTTATTCTGCTGTGATGGGAAAGCTTTGTGCAGGAGAAAGGGAGAAGAGAGAAGGAAGAGAACAGAATCAAGAACACAGCGTGCCTGTCCCCATTACGCCCAGGCAAATGCAGCAAATCCCTCCTCATCCTTAAAAGGCATTATGGAAACAGCTGTTTTAACATCTTTTGTGCTGATTCACTGTGACAGGCCAAAGAACATGTCCTAACAAGGACATTCTCTGCCAGTGGCCCTGTTCTTATGCAGAAACTTGAACAGTTAGTTCAAAGACAGAGGCTCCAGCTGCTGAAATTGCAAGAGGGCTCACGCAGGGGCAGGACATGGGCTGCAGAAGGGGACCTGGGCTGCTACGTAGGAGATGCTTTTCACACCTCACATCTGGTTCCACCTTCATGTCTACATGATCAGCAAGGAGCTAAAGACCCTCAGCTTCCCTGGCAGGTAACGCCTTTAGGAGTTACTCGAAATTACTGTCAAAATTTGGCCATGGCAACCTAGAGAGCCCACCTAATGCATAAAAGAAACCCTGGCACTGTTGGAAACGTGTTTGCAAGTCACCACTGGAGTTATGAGCAAGAGAAATACTGGTAAAGTGCCATGCACATAAGACCTACGAGCAGAAAATGACTGCAATCTGTAAATTCAAATCCTGCCCTGCACACTTGTGGCAGGGAAGGTAGAGCTGGTAACTTCGAGGACCCTAGAAAGCATTTGGAGTTCAGGAAAATCTGGATATTATAGCATCACAGAATGGTTTGGGTTGGAAAGGACCTTAAAGATCATCGAGTTCCAATCTCCATTCCCTGGGCAGGGACACCTCCCACCACACCAGGTTGCTCAAAGCCGCCTCCAACCTTCCCTTGAACCCCTCCAGGGATGGGGCAGCCACAGCTTTTCGGGGCAACTTGTTCCACTGTGTCCCCTCTGTGCATTTATGTTGCCTGGCACAAGAGTGCTGAGCCCTCTGTTTTGAAGATCAGGGCTCTAAAAAAAGTATCTCCAGCAACAAACCACTCATCATCTAGGACGACATGGCTAACCCAGTCCCAAGCAATTTCCCAGCACCACTTCCCACCAACCCAAAGACCTTCAAGCACAAGCAGGTGAGAAAGTCATTGTCCTCCTCCTGTTCTTGAAACAAAGGGAGGGTGACCTGAAAAAACAACTGTCAGGACCAGGTCCCCTGAACACTCCACACAGAGAGGCTGGTGCCCAGAGAGAGGGACACAGCAAGTCCTCACCAGGCTCATTTCAGCTTTCAATGAGCTTCATGCGTTATTTAGTAGCAACAATGGCAGAAACAATGGGACAAGAAAGAACAAGGTGCCCCAGATCAAGCATGGCATCAAGTCACTGCTATTGACTGTCCCCTTCACTAAGTGCCACAGGGATGGAAAACCCTTTTGTTTCCACAAGCTCCAGGGCTGCCTCTCTAGGACTGGTGCTCCTGGAGGAGCTTCAGCTCTTCCTCATCCTCTCCATCACGCCCCACCCTTCTCATGGCTATACTTTTGTCTCCCCAACTACTTCTTCCATTAGGGGCCACGTTTTGGACATTTTCTACACACAAAAACACAACAACAAAAAGAAGAGTGATACATTTAAGAGGCCGTGAAGCCAAAAGCTTCAGTATTATTCTCCTGTCCATTCCAGGTCACCAGGACAGGTCAAAGAGCAGTGCCCTCTCCTCCCCTCTGTGCTTTTCTGCATGCCTTACCTGGCCTTAATGGACCTGTAGAAAGGACAAGGTGAACAGGAGAAGCCCAAGAAAGGAAAATAAAGCATGTTACTGCAGAAACAGACACAAACAGATAAACATTACCATTGTGACTTGGGAATCCGAGCGCAGGAACAGGCACTGAGTGAAAACAGGTATTGCTAAGTCTCTTATAGGAGTCAGGTTTCCCCTGGTGTTGTTGCTTAGTGCAGTCTCTTTGAAGAAGGCTTGTCCAGGGGTGGGATGAAAAGCTTTCCTTTCTTTTTTCCCCTCCCTTCATCTCCAGTTGCAAAAAGATCTGCAAGAATAACATGGTTTTAGCCTTCCCGCAGGAGATGTCACAAAACTTCTTCCTCCTCTTCTCCAGCCCCTGCCCTGCAAATCCCTATGGAGAGGAGGAAAAAAAAACCCAACCACCCAAAAACCCCCACCACAAACACACACACTGTCATTCTGATTAACAAGACATTCTAATTAACAGGACAGTACAACCAGATCTTCAAAGCTAAGAGCTGAATGTACAGACACTTGCCACAGGATAGTTCCAGCACTGAAAAGCACAGCAGTCTTGTAAATCCAGGCATTTAGGTTTGGCACTTAGCTGATTGCTTCTGAAAAATCTGTGCTTCCTCCTCATGCCTTGTGGGCTTTAAGCTCTTAAAGCAATTAAAGGCACCCGCGTGTCTGTCAGCCTCGATATAGCAAATACTGACGTGGAATGAACTCACACAAAGCCCTCAAACTCACAGGAAGGGCCCAAAGCCTCGTTACCCGTTAATCAGCAGCACTTGGAGCACCCCTGAGAGGTGCCCACAAGGAGCTGGCTGGTCCCCAGCCCCACTCTTACCCCATAGCCCATCCCATTGGCCTCACAAACACACCACCCAAGGGAGCAGGAGGATCTGCAGGGTGCTCCAGTCACTTCTGAGTACCCATGGATATAAATCAGGCTCAGCACCATTTTGTTGCCCTCCACTGCCCCGATGGTTAGGCTGGTGCTCAAAACTGGCTTTTCATATCCTTTCTTCTAAAATACACTTTCCCCAGGACAAAACTTTGCTCTCGTCCAGCCCCAAACCCCAAGCACATCCCAGTTACGGCATCAAAACCACCCCCTGAAAGAAGTAAAAGCCAGAGGTTCCGAGTCACAGGTGCTCTACTCTTTCCAAAGGTACAGACCAAGGACAATCAACCTTTTTAGATCCACAGCTTAAGAATCTGCTGAAATTCCCCTCAAAGCACTCACAAATGGAGATGGAGACCTACCCCAGTCACTGCTAAATCAAGCCAAAGCCACCAGTCCATTTTAGGCTTGGTTTTCCACTTCTGTTCCTCATCACAAACCACTCTGCACCCTTCGCTCCCACCACAGCATCCCACCACGCTTCTACCACACCTTCCCCATGGTTCCACTGCAATGAAAACCACAATCCCCCTCCCCCCTTCTATGACAGAACCAAAAAACCCCTTCACTTTGATGCTAGAATACCTCAGAGAAGCAGAAATATTGTCAGAGAGCATGGCACCATCTGCCTCAGCCCTCTGTTCTCCCAGCCCCTTGTAGGCTCTTGCTTCTAATGAGGATGATGGCTCACTCCTGTGCACCTTTAGGACACTTAATTAACTCAGCTGCCTCTCACTGTGTCCCCTATACCTGTGTGAGATCACAGGGCTCAACTCCCAGCTCCCTGGAAGTAAATAGGGTCCCTCCTCCTCAAATCTTTCCGCAAGCATTACAACAGTAAAGACATAAAGCAGCAGAAAATCTGCCCAAAAAATATACCAATCCAAGAAGCAAGTGGGGGAAACAGTTTATTGGGAGGAAAAGAAAAAAATCAAGCTGTGAAAGCGTGGGTCAATGACTGGTATTACCATGACAAATTGACCCTTTTTATGCAGAGAGATGGGCAGCTGAGCATCTAATAACACTTCTTAATGAATTTAGGAAAGCAAGGCCCCAAGAGGGTAAGAGCCAGCTGGTTTTAGTTCTGAAGGTAGTGTTCACCTTCCCACCTCACTCTGAAACACCTTATCAAAGGTTTACAACCTTGTACCTGAATTAGAAGGGAAAATAAAAATATAAAATAGGGCTCTGTGCTTTATCTTGCGGGAATGAAGAAAGCTTGTTTAAGTTTCTAGGTCTTAACGCTTGTTTGAATCTAATTTTTCATGCACCGCTTAGATTTTCAATGACCAGTAGCTGCTCCCACAGCCAATCTCTGCTGGCAGTGCCTTTTTACCACTGCAGGAGGAAATTGTGTATTAGGTCACCTTTATTCTGCCCCTTCCTGAACCAAATCACTAGAAAAAGCAGAACAATACTGCTAGGATGCTGGAGGAGAAAAAAAAATGAGAGAGACAGTGTGCACTGCAGAGCACTCACTGGTCCCTCAAAATGCCCATTCATGCCCCATTTTCCTGAACGCTTTCTCAGCACCATTCATCATCTCATCCTTCCTCAAATTCCAAACACTCTGGCTTCATGTCCTCATTCCTCAGCACGGTGCTTTCAAAAACCAGTGTGGAAACCCAAAAGTGGGCACACGATGCCTTACATAAGCTCAAGACCAGTTTGTCCCCATTATCCCAGTGCTGTACCTGTCCCTACTGCATTCACCAAACTTGCCAGCTGCAGCTTGTTCTACCCAAAAATCTTCTCATGCTCTGGGGGCCAAAAAAAAAAATCACTTTTTTCATTGTCTCAGCCATACTTTGTCCATCCTACAAGATAAGAAAGCAACATTGACATCTTGCATTTGGTTCAACCATGACTTATTACAAAACTTTAAACAATCATTTTCCTCGCAGAAATGTTTTTCCACCTTAGTTTAGGCCGGAATAGCGGTGGGGTTTTTTTCCATGACTGTCCATTATTTACAAAAATAGGCTTCTAAGTCTATGAAAGTCAATTTTAAAGTCATATGTTAAGATATTTTTTTTTGGTGGTAAGTGTTAAGAGCATCAGTAAAAAGAAAATGCTGCAGCATCTAAAAAGAAATTCTATTTTAGGTCTGAAACATTCTTCCTTCAACTTTTTCATGGCTTTATGATTTGCGTGAGTTTTTTATTAGTGTGTTGTGGGGTTTGGGTTAGGTTTTTTTTTTTTTGCTTGCTGCATTTGAGATACTATCTCTTCTGCCTAGAGACGCTTGGCATCCGCCTGGATTTTGCCAAGCCGCACGCTGATATTTCCTCTCCCCTTTACCACCAGCATCAGTGCTTGTCCAAAGGGGCTGCTTTATCTACACGTGCAATTAAAGGCTCTGTACTCAGTTTTAGGCATCTCAGCAACAGGAAGCACAGGCTCTGGAACAATTGGAAGTGTCAGTTTTCTGATAAGAATTATCAGCCTCACGAGTGCAACAAGTTTGTAGCGCAGTTCCAGACATCAGAAGTAAGAGGTGTCTTATCTAAGCACTTGCTCAGATGGTGCTTAAAAAATAGCAAAACACAAACCAGACTCTCAGATGGGGAAGTGCTCGGATTTGACAGGCTGAGAGAGTTGGGGGGGGGGGTCAGCCTGGAGAAAAGAAGGCTCCAGGGAGACCTCAGAGCCCCTTCCAGTCCCTCCAGGGGCTCCAGGATCTCCCTCTGGATGAAGGAGGGGAGCCCTAGGAGGAGGAGGAAGGGTTTGAGACTGAAAGAGGGGAGATGGAGCTGAGATGTGGGGAAGAACTTGTTTGGTGGGAGGGTGGTGAGAGCCTGGCCCAGGTTGCCCCGAGAAGCTGTGGCTGCCCCATCCCTGGAGGGGTTGAAGGGGAGGTTGGAGGGGGCTTGGAGCAACCTGGTGTGGTGGGAGGTGTCCCTGCCCAGGGCAGGGGGGTGGAAGGAGTTGATCTTTAAGCTCCCTTCCCACCCAAACCATTCTGTGATTCTACGATTTGTCAGGTACAAAAGAAAAAATAAGCCTTTATAGAAGGGAAGGCACTTATTTGTTATTTCTGAACACTCACTTAAAAATTCTGTTTCAAAATTCCACCTCATATCCAGTTAATTCTTACGACTGCCACGCAGCCATCTACCAGTCACTGGATGGAAGGGGCAGGAAGTTTAGCACCTAAATTTAGCTACACTTCAAACCTAAATTCCTTAAACAGCTAAAGGCAAAAGCAAGCATATCGAAAGGAGGCAATAAAGCAATTTGAAATAGGTTTTTTTTTTAGATGAATAAACTGCACCTTAAGTGGTATCAACATGCCTAGTTCTCCAGTAGTGAAAACAGCATCCAGTTTTCCAGCATATTCTCACCTACTAGGAGAGAAGAAAGTTTTGCCAGTTGGATACAAACAGTGAAAACAGAAGCAATGCTGTGCAATAAAATACCCGCACACCAAAACATTCATATAAATCCCACTTTTAATCATGAACAGACTTACTTTCAAGTAAAATTAACAGCTTTAAATAAAATATAAATTAAATCAGAATACTCAAAATCAAAAAAGAGACACTGTGCATGTCTACTCTAGCAGAAACAAAAGCTGAGGCATGTTCCAGTTCTCTTCATTTTACTGGAGATCTCTGAATGATTACGAAACAGAGGATTAAAAATAGTGACTTTAGCCACTATGACGACAGAGCTTCCAAGACAAATGGGAAACTGTCACAAAGAAACAAAACTGATTTAAGCAGTTTTGTGGAAGCACAGCATTGGATGCAATAAGTGTTTCTTCTCCATCACAGTACTTATCCCAGAATATAAAATCTGATTAAGCTCTCCTAAAAGGTTGGTTTCTTACTGCTTTTGAAAACCCTGCACTTCCTTTTCTTTGACTGAGGAGACTCAGAATTGAGAATTCAAGTGATATCAATCCTGGAATCTGGAAAAGAAAATAAAAACAATCCTCATTCATCCTAGAGAAGGGGATTTCATGATCTCACCCAAAAGGATGAGCATTCACACTCATTCTCTTACCATACATAGCTTAAGCTGCTGTTGCTCATTTACTGACGAGTCTTCACTCGTCCCATTACACACAAAAGTGCAATATTGAAAAAAAAAGTACTTTTTGGCAGAAATTGTCTAATGAGACTAAGCCAAGTTGACCCCATTTTCCCATGTTTCCAAAGCCCAGCTGTATGACACGCTCTAGGGCAATCTGCTTCTTCAATGGTTTAAAGGGACAAAAAGGAGGAACCCTGAGGCAAAAATGGCTTTTTGAGTAGCAAGTCCAACAAAATCTCTCCATCACAGCATCTCATAAGGGTCCTGCGATCTTCTGTGGTGGGAGGCCTTCCTCAATCCAGAGGGAAGTAGAGGAGCTGTTACGCAGCATTCGCCTGTGGATCCGCCGGAGCCTTAGCAGGTAAAGCAGGATGGAGAGCAGCACGATCAGAAAACAGACAAAAAACAAATAGTGATTGTAAACGAAGGAGAAGCTCCTCCAGTGGGAGTGACTTCCACGGAAGTTTTCTTGCTGGATGTCTCTGAAAAGAATCAAAAGGGATAACAAACATGAGATGGAAATCAAACTTTGCCTCCGAGCTAAACTGCTGTATCACAGGAAACTGAGTCCATTTTAGCAGAATAGTTTTTATAAAGCATTACCTGAAACATATACTGACATAGAATCATAGAATGGGTTGGGTTGGAAGGGACCTTAAAGATCATCGAGTTCCAATCCCCCTGCCCTCAGCAGGGACACCTCCTACCACACCAGGTTGCTCCCCATCCAACCTGCCCTTGAACCCCTCCAGGGATGGGGCAGCCACAGCTTCTCTGGGCAAATGCACTAGAAATATATATATATAAAATACACTAGAATATATATATGCACTAGAATATACAATATATAATCCACTAGAAACAGTATCTTGTCTCCCCCTATCTGTCAGCTGCTTTGCTATCACTGTACTTCTTCCCTTCATAAACCCACCCATTTGTTCTTTCCACACATTTGAGAAAACAACTCCTACCTTAAAGGTAAAAACCGTGTGCGGTAAAGAATGGCTCCCAGGGTCCATTGCACCTCTTTATCATAAACCTGCAGAGCTGTTTTCAAATTGCTGTAACTCTCAGGAAAAGAGAATCCACTGTGAAATACTTCATACATCCAGGCAGACTTAAAACACTGGTACCTATAGAAAGAGTGACACAAAATCAGGCCAGCACTTACAGAGTCCCAGGGGAACACATTTAGACACATAATTATCAGCACTTTTTTATGGCTGATGCAATATTTAAGGTTATATTCACACTTTTAATGATTAAATTAAGTGGATCATTTGGACATGACCTCTCCCTGGCGACTCTGCATGATTGAATTTGCTGTGCAAACACAAATACTTACTTCAATCTGTGGAGATCAGCATGTGATGCATAAAGACCACGGTCAAAACGTTCCCGCAGGACAGACCACTTAGTGGCACAATAATCCTGCAAGAAAAGAAAAAAAAAAAAACCCAACAGACTTCAACATGGCTTCTGCCTTCAGAAGCAAAAAATGCCACCAGATCAGATGCTTTGTTAATACCAAAAGCTAGAAAACTCAAAAATAACAGCTTCCCTGGCACTGCTAGTAAGTCAGATCACACATTTCATGGTATTTTCTGGAAGATTTTGTTCCACACTTGGCATCTGTGATTAAATTAGTATTCAGTAGCAGTTAAACTCTTTGGTGATGGAAAAAACAGACACCCTATTTTGGGGGCATTGACAAATCAGGTCATATTCCTCTGCTTTATGTTGTAGCCTTACTTTAAACTGTCCCCAGACTGATTCCTGTTAGGAGCAACACCCGAGAAGCTGGTACAAAAGGGATAAAGCAAGAAGAAAAGGAGTTCTTTTTCTAACAAAGGCATTCCTAAAAGAAGCAAGGGGCAGAAGCAGCATGGATTTTCCCATTATCAGTAGTTCTGCTGGAACTTGACTAATATGAGTCCCATTCTCTCTGGAGTCGACTTTAATATTGTGCTTTGAAACAAGTATTCAAAAAGAAAACCCAATGAGGAAAAGACATGCCCTGTGATAGCTCAGTGCAGGGTAAAAGGATTTTGGATCTTTAAAGGAAGAGTTTTATTGCAAGACTTTCAGAAAATAATGCTTCTGGAGAGTAGCTGGTTTGAATTAGAAACAGTTTCCCTCCAGAACACTTTACCTTTGCGGCTTTAGTAAATTTAGCAGCATTATAATCTCCTCCCATACGTAACACGTCCTCGGTGCAGTAGTAAAACTCTGAGAAACCGTAGAATTCACTGTTCTGAAAGTGCACAGCAGGCTGGTAGACACCATTAAGAGATGTCTGTGTTTCGTTAGTCTTATTCATGAACGGCTGAATAATTTCACGACACAGATTAAAGTCTCCCGTTCCCCGCAAATACATTGTCTGTCCGTTCTGCTGAATCTCATCCTGAGCATCCAGGGGCAGGCAAGGATCCAGGTAGGGCGAATCCGAGGTCAGGCCAGTCTGTTTGCCCAGCAGCCTGTATAAAGGAGCAGGCACAGTGAAAAAAATAAAAATCAAAATCAAGCTCTGAGATACAACAGCATCAAAACAAAGGAGCCTCATCTAAAGAAGCTCCAGCGTGACACATGGCATGCTGTAAAAACTAAGTTTTACATCACGATGCTTTACTAAATATATTCAAGTTAAAGGTTTACTGACCATAGTGATGCACAGAACCCATATTTCCCCAGCGACTAGATCCAGCTACCTGTTTTTAAGCACTGTGCTGGTATATAGACTGTCTTCATATCTCTGGCGTGCTGCGTTGCCTCCAAAGCCAAGGAACGTTGCGACGTAGACTCTGTACACGTGCTCGGTTTGATGAGCATCGCAGCCCAGGTTGAACTCTGCAAGTAAGTTTTTGGCTACTTCCTCCTGTAGGAACACAAGGACCAAGATTAGGTATAAACAATATGAGCCAGAACCTAAAGGCGAGTTCTTTGGACCACCAGATGTCTTTGACATCTTTAAATTTCACTCCTTACTCATCTATTTTGGTTTTCACAGGCTCACGTTACCTTCTACTTCATAGGGAGAGCAAAGCGTGTTGATGGCAGAGAACTGCACTGTCACTGCTGATACTCAAGGAACTGTAAAGGCCAGGAACTGCTACTCTGAATGCTAAAGTATCTTTTCCTTTGAAAAACTCCATGCTGTGGCTACTAATCTCAGTGCTACCGCTTCTGTCCGAGTTCTAAGTGCCAGGGTAGGGAGATTTATGGCCCGACCAGCAGACGGGCTCTTCATTTTTCAGTCTGGAGCTCTCAAGCTTTTCAGGAGACCCATCAGTCACTCAGCTCTGCTGACATACCACACGGCAGTCACTCGCAGCAGCTTCTCAGATATTTGAGAGCTGTGTAGCAGAAGCACTTCATAGAGAACGTGCCCAGATACGTAGCATAACATCCCAAGGCTTCCAACTGACACCGCAACTGAAAAGCGGCAGCCAGGCTTTAAGCGTCACAGTCAATTATTTGACACTTGTCATTCTCTGTCTGGGATCCTGGACAGGTTCCATGACCAGAATATCTATTTTATATTGGCTTGTGTTCAGATAGAGCCATAAAACAGTAGCCATATCAGCTGTCTGCAACTCCGCCCCAGAAAACATGAACTGGGAATAGGAAATCTGCTCTGAATCTAAATGCCCATGCTTTTGTTTAACAGCCCAAGCTATTTGTTACAGCATTTGTCTGAAAGACAATGTAGTTATTAAAACCTGTAATAGTGAAAACCCAGCATTTCGCAGGAAGATGAAGAAAAATAAATATATATATCATTATAACAGTGCACTGAAAGTCAAAACATAGGGCTTTTATGCTATTATTACTTTAGATAACTTTCCCTTAACTTCATTGAGAAATTATCCAACACCAAAAATTCAGGAATGACTCTAGAACCCAGCAGAATGAAGTTACAGCAATTTATGTTCCATTTAAGATTTGTAACAAAGAAATTTGCTTCTTACCAGCAGATTAATTGTGCTGAGAACGTAGATGATATTTAAACAGACTGTACTGTCTGCTTCTACCAACCCAGCTTAAAGGAAATACATATACAAGAAGAATCAGCACACAACTTTTGGGTTCTAAACTTCAGAATAAAATCTCTTTAGTATACTTTTAAAATTTGTTTTACATACATCCAGGCACAAACACACACACACATAAAGAATGCATGACCACTTAAACTTAAAAATTAGTGGCAAATGATACTGATTGAAATAAATGAACAAAACACAAATGAATTGCTTAGCTGAGGGAGGACTTGGATTTGCCATCTTCTCTCGCCTTGGTTTTGGAATGTGATGTAATGAAGAATAGGACTCAAACCAAAGAAAAGAAAACAACAAATATGCATTAAAATAAACCAAAAGGAAAAGAAGAAAGTTGCACAGATAATAACCTGCTGTGAAGAGGCAAAGCTTACAGTTTTAGGGACTTCGTATGCTATCTGGGTCGACACTCCGCCCATGTCAAGAATACCCACTGTCCTCTTACGAAAGATGGCCTCTTTGTTTTCACTGCCCGGGACGTGCACCTCCACAATTGCTTCATCCTCTGGAGAAAAGAAGGAAAAGGAGTTGAGAAATACAATCAGTAGCACTATGCTACTTCTAGTTAAACTTCTTTTTTGTAGCAATGCAGGTTATTGAAATCTCACATAGAAAATAAACCAGCATCTGCACACACACTGTTCACAAGTATCTCCATCTCAAATCACACCATCAACAGTGAAAGCCCAGGAATGTACTGGAAGTCCTTCCCAAAATCCAATTTGCACTTCAGATACTTACCATCATCTGTATGTTCAAATCTCCCAAGGACAAAGTTGATGCCAATCCACGCATATACTCCTACGTGCATAAGAAAACATATTTCAGGACTATATGGTACATATTATCTTAAAAACAAAGAGGGATTTTTTGCATATGAGTTACTAAGATGTACCACTGCTCATATTTTGTTACATAAAATACTTTGAAGTTAAACAGTCCTGACAACTTATTCTATTCCTTCTCTCCCAAGTCAAGGCTACAAGTAAGTAGCAGACAACCTCAGTAAGTTTGCAGACAACACCAAGTTGGGTGGGAGTGTTCACCTGCTGGAGGGTAGAAAGGCTTTGCAGAGGGATCTGGACAGGTTGGATGGAAGTGCTGAGGCCAATGGGAAGAGGTTCAATGAGGTCACGTGCTGGGTCCTGCACTTGGGTCACACCAAGCCCGTGAACGTTACAGGCTTGGGGCAGAGTGGCTGGAGCTCCCTGGCAGAAAAGGACCTGGAGGTGTTGGTCAACTGTCAACTGAACAAGAGCCAGCAGTGTGCCCAGGTGGCCAAGGAGGCCAACAGCATCCTGGCCTGGATCAAGAACAACATGGGGAGTAGGACTCGGGAGGTGATGGTCCCCCTGTACTGGGCAATGGGGAAGCTCCACCTCGAGGGATGTGTCCAGTTTTGGGCCCCTGACCACAAAAAAGACCTTGAGGGGCTGGAGCGGGTCCAGAGAAGGACAATGGAGCTGGTGAGGGCTCTGGAGCACAAGTCTTGCGAGGAGAGACTGAGGGAGCTGGGGGTGTTCGGCTACTGAGGAATAAGGTCTCTCAACCCAAGCAGAATTTTAAAAAGCATGAAAAAACAATTATCTAAGTTGTACCATGAAAGTAATAAGCACTTCAAAAAAATCTTTTCCCCAATGTCAACCTACCTTCCTGTTTCCCTGAAATAACCTCTGCGTGCGAGTCCGAAAACAGAAAATCAAACTGCACGGGAATATCAGTGAGTAGATCTTCAAGTATTGCCTTCTGCTGGCTGCAAAATTACAGTTTGGAACAGTTTAAAATAGTCAGGCATACCAGGATCACTAGTCTAAAAGCTAAAAATAAGACAGGCAATAACCTTTCTGGTAGAATCCTCATCCCTGCAGTACACAGGATATAAAGAGGAGTCTCTTTGTGTTTTGCACGTGGTACATGTTCGGCAGCGAAGCTCAGAAGTGGAGAAATATAATCACTGACCTTTTCAGGAGAGCTGGCAAACTCCGAAATGCCTAGTGAAACAGAAAAGCAGGAGAGAGAAGCAAGTCAAGCTTTGGTTATCAAGATTTTCCAGGAAATACCCGACACAGAGGAGAAACAAACTATCCAAAGCCAAACCCAGGTAATGAACTAAGAAAATAAGAACAGAGTTATCCCTTTATCATGCTCCAGACATTGAACAGAGTCCTGCATTAGATATATTACCTATTAATATAGTTGGCTTAAAGAGCTTTACAGAAAGCCAATTATTATTCACTAAATAAACAGAACCAAGTTCACAGAATCATGGAAGTTGGAGTTGGAAGGGACCTTCTAGAGATCATCCAGTCCCACTCCCCGGCCAAAGCAGGGCTGCCCAGAGCACATCACTCAGGAGCATCCAGGGGGGGCTTGAAGATCTCCAGAGAAGGGGACT